>CACRXK020003401.1:0-33205 GCA_902702795.2 Paramuricea clavata | reverse complement strand
CATGTGGGGTATTTGATCATCAATTGCATCCCCACCCTGGGGATTTTGATCAGCATTTTGGCCCCAAGTTGGGGCAATTTGAACCAATTAACCTTTATTAATATAGTATTTATTGCAATTTATTGCAAAATAGTGGGGCATTTGACCGATATTTATTGCCCGACGGTGGGGCATTTGATTGAAAATTTGCTCAAAAAGTCAAATGCCCCACCTATGCCCGACCCCCCCCTCTGGGGCTTAACATTGATAGGTGCATTACCTGTCACAGACAAATAACGTCTTCCATGGTTTTGGTTTGGTTTAAAGCCTAGTTTCCATTTGGTTGTTAGTTGTCGCTGGCACGACAAGTGGCTGATGTAATAGAGTGCCAACAAAACTTTACAAAACTCTGCAATCATTAAGACTGATTTGCATATAACACACACAAAGATTATTATGATATTAGACTATTTCACATATACTGCCTGTTGTACCAGCGACAATTAACGACCAAATGGAATCTAGGCTTAAGAGTTCAGCAGGCTGAACAATGCATATTAATGTATTCGAGAATGGTTTCTGTTACATTATATACTGGTATAAATAAGCACTTTATATGATTAGTATTTCATAGCCTTTGAATACAGATCTGAAACAAGTTGTTCATAAGATGAAATTTTTATTGGATGGATAACATATGTTGTGTAAACTAACTGTGTTATTTGTTGATAAACTTTGTTTTCTATTATCTTCATACAGGTCAATGAGATCAGGCATGAGTTGCTTACACTATTCACAAAGGCTGTTTCTGTTGAGTGTTCTTCTATGACATCACTAAATAACCCAACTATCCTCAAAGATGTAACAACGGAAGGGATTAGATCACTTACTATAACAAAAATCATTAAGGAATTGAAGGAGAGAACTCCAATTCTGTATTCTACATTGGTATCAAGTGCTGTGTCAACAAGAAGTAAGAGAGGGGATGCTGATATAATACCTGGTGTTGCTGTTGCAGCATCAATATTACTTAAAGAAAGATGCCGAAGAGCTACTGGTCTCCAACTGATGATTACAACTATCATAAAATATTCTGGATTCAATGTAAGTGTCAATATTTATAAGTATTTAATTTAAGCAACTAGTATGTAAATATATACCATATGGTACTTTACTATTATTTTCCACAAATTGGTTACAAATTTTTTTGTAACCATGACACAACCAATTACTTCAGTCTTGAGAACAACAGCTACTAAACCACTGGTAATAAATAATGCATTTGTTTTCTTTTTTCTACTGCAGTCGATGTGTGCATTCCTTTCTGCCTTGCGAATTGGTGTTTCTGCATCTTATTTCAACAAAAAATGTGACGAGTTTGGTTCTAGCTATAATGAAAGGCTACTGGCAGATAAAAGTAAAGAGGAACAGGCCCTGAGGAGACATTATTATGAAGACATTGGAAATGGTGATTTTGGACCTGGTTGGAAAATAGTTTTTGATAATTTTGATATGTATCAAAGAGTTCACGATATGACTGAAGATAATCAAAACAAAGATATTCATTGGGTGAATCATGTCAAAGTTTCAAACAGAGTTTCTGGGAATGAGTTACCAGATGATAAACCAATCAAGAATTGTCTTTCTGATCTTGACAACTCTAAAGTTGCACCATCTGCAATAGAACATATCTGTCAACGTGCAAACTATGTAAATCTTGTTTCAAGGGTATTGGTGGAAGAAATTCCATGTTTGCAGTTCTGTAAAGACAGCATTTTATACCATATTCCTCATAAGCATTCACTTGAGGCTGCAACAAAATCAGAAAAGGTAAATATCCATGCCACAGTGTCAGACTGTTACTTTACAATAGGTTGAAATTACTGTCACAAAATACTTGCATGTAATAAAACTGGCAAAAAAATATATGATGCATGACAAGACAAATAATTCATTCCATTTATAATAGATACATTTTAACTACACTTCAGTCATTAGTGCATGAACAATCAAAAGTAGACCATCAATTAGTAGACCATCAAAATTTGTTAAAAGTGAAATATAAATGATATATTTGTTAATTTATTGTCTGTAAAAACCAGTTAATCATTTTTGAATTATATGAGTATAATTTTCTAAAATTAGTTTACGTCAAAGGGAAATTTGTGTTATGAGTATTATAGTCATGTACACAGCAGCCATGCTAAGAGGTCCAGATATTAATTTCCTTCTGCATCTTCAGTGGGACTAACTGGGATATGAATAATCTTTCTCTTTTATACTTAGAAGTGCCTGGGAATTATTCAGGAAAATGAAAATACAACCGAAGGAATGCTTGAAACCCTGAAGTCAATGCATTCTTATGTTCCACGTTGGACTTCAAAAGAAAATATAACCCATTTTACAGACATTGGGCATGTTGGGGACCAACTTACAGTTGAAAGATCAGTTAATTGTCTTATGGCAGTATCAAATGGGTTTACTGCCACTGAAAGGCTTGAAGGCATTTATTTTGAGATCGCAGATTGGCATGCAGACTTAAAATTCCTAGATGTATAGTACATCTAATTTTCTTACACAAATTATCAAATGAATTGTTCATCTGGGGGCAATGCAGTTTTAAATATTGGGAGTGGCTAAATTATAAATTCTCCAACTTTGTATTTCGCCCTAATGTAAAAAAAATTCCATCGTGAAACACCCCCCCCCCCTCCCAATTATTATACATAACAAGTTTACATGGGTGCAGGGAGGGGGGGAGGGAAGGGGAGCAGGGAAGGGGAGCAGGGATGGGGAGCAGGGACAGGGAGAAGGAAGGGGGGGGGCAGAGAGGGGGTCAAATTGCCATGGGTCCCAACTTGAAAGAGAGAGCCTAAAATTGAGTAGGTTCGTTAAATTTGTCAGTCTGTAGCTAAGGTATATAGTTGGGTGAATGACTTGGGTAGAAATAATGATGTCACGGGGCCCCAGAGAAGATTTCCCAGGCCCTGTGGATTCTCTCAGCAGCCCTGTGTGTTTCATTATGACTGTCTTGTAAATAATGTTCTGCTCCTTATTCTATGACTTATATACTATTGATTATTTTTAATCTCTTTTTATAGTTGATATACAAGCGGTTCTATTCCACTTCATCTGCCAACGATATATGCACACTTTTTGCTGAAAGAAATCTAATTAACAGGAGAAATGTCAAGACTGATACCCATCATTCTTATGCTGCAAACAAACAAATGTTACTGTTGGCTATACGATCTCGTATTGTCGTTGCTGCCATGAAAGTTCTGGGATTGGAAACACTTGATGGAAATATGACAACATTCCATTTTCCGAAGAACAAACCAAAGAACAATTCGAACAAGCAAAGATACATCAAACAGATTGCTGCTGTAATTGTTGATGAATTTGTTATAGACAAGGAAACCAATAATTCTATTATCAACTATGTCCTAGATGAAAGAGACAAAGAACAGTTATTAAAGAACTGTACGACAGTAGATGGCCGTTTTTGTTGCAGACATCCTGGTTGTTCCAAGACATTCAAGTAATAATTATATATTTTCCTGGGTGTACTTAACCCATTGAGCCGCAATGCACCCTCCTTTTTTTTACTTGCCTAATGCGATGCGATGTTACTCGTCAATTGGGAAGCTCTGCAGGTTAATGGGTTAAATATAGTATGGTGTTGTGCATGATAAGTGCTTACCAACCCATAATAGAACAATGTACATTTCCAAAATTTAAGGCAAACGATTGTACTAGGGTGGGTAAATTCTTCACAAATATGCTATGGTTGATAAGGTAGTATGCAAAGGGCATTCGCTTAAAACGTTCAAAGTTCTCATTATATTCTTGGAGTATGTAGGTACCTTTACTGCCAATTGCTAGCCCATATTATTTTAATGTCACAACATAGATACAATGGCAAACACAGACAAAATCACGAGGTACAGTCTCATGATTTGGTAATAGAAGAACCAGAACCAAGAAGATATTCAAGAACTACTGAAGTTTCAATGCCAATGGACACAGATGTTCTTCAAGATGACATATACAATTATCAGTGTAACTTTTTGCAACACAGGCTGCTGTATATGAATTTCATTGACTCAATATCAGAAGGTGATGGGGATAGAATCATGTTGTGCTGGAAATTTCTTCTCTTAAATTTTTATGCTGACAAAGGAAGCACAAAGTATGCTCTGGAAGCATTGTTCTTACAGTTTCAGCAACATGCTCTGTTGACGCCAAGGCAAGCTTACAGACAGAGATGGAACAGAGGTAACAACAAGGGGGATAAAGGTAAAAATGTACCTCTTGACCTTGAAATTGAACATAACAACAATATGTTGAAGGAAGCTGTAAGAAAGATGCGATCAAATGTATCTTTTAATGCTGTTAACCGGGCGGCAAAAATGGTGAAAATCGCCGCTGAAACTGTTGACAAAGTTGCTCATGAATGTGAAATAATGAAGCGATCATGGAAACATTTTACGAAATGCACCAAAAGTGATTTGGAAAAGGTTGTACAAGTGTTGCTTAAACAGGATGCGTTAGTTGAAATACCTGGTAGAAGTTACCGACATTTTGAAAATTTCAAGAGATCTCATGTAATTGATAAGTTAAGTGGGTTATGTAAATGGATAAACAAGCACAAGCATGGAATGGAAATGCATTCGAAGGCTAGATAATCGTTTCGTGACATAATGCATATTAGAAACAATTGTATGGATAACAAACTTTATGTACTGTACCTGTATGTCCCTTTGCTATTTAGTGGAATAGGTGATTATTAGATAATTAGATTTTATTGTTTAATAATTTTTATTGCTGTTTATGGTTTGTTTATACAGTACTGTACGTGACATTCACACTCAAAACTTATATAAATATATATACACACCAGACAATTGAAATGGTGACCCCTAGTACAGGGTAGATGTATTATTGAGACTTTGCTGTAGCGACATAAAGAGTCATATAGCCAATCAGAGAAACGTCGACTCATTTTATCATTTAATTGTTTATTGATTAAATGATCTACATGCATGTATCTGCCGAACGTACTTGTGCGTACAACTATACTACATTTGATTACCTGATAAAGCCATAATTTAACACTAGATTCTACTAAATGGCACTTTCATCCACCAAAGAATCTTGCTCATAGTTTAAGGAAAAAGACTCCAGTGCCCATTCAGTTTCATTAAGCAATTCCAAAAATGATGGATCATCCACAATTTCAGAAATCTCTTCATTGGGACTATCTTCATCAGACTCTTCTTCTTCAATGCATTGTACAGGTACATCAATATCTGCAAACACTTTCAAGTACATCATTAGCATGTGTTTTTTTCCAAATATCTACGCTTTCCATTATGTCATCCACAGTAAATATTGTGTCTGCATGATTTAAGATCTGATCTATATGATCTTTTCCAAATTCCAACAAAACATTGGGGTAACACACAGTAATAGCAGTGTTATTTTCATCACTAACAACCGCTTTCATGAGTAACTTTTTTTGTAGTAGTTTTCTTTCTGTTCTTCTGACACTTTTCGACTTTGTTGATTTTTGTGAAAACATTTCTTTATCACATGGCATGTGTAGATCAATATTACAGTATCCATCTTGACATTCGCAATTTAATGCACATACATCACAACATTCGTGCCCAGTTGGTAGTTTTGATGGTAACTTTGCGTCAAAATATTGCGAAAGCAGCTTTCGCCTACAAGATTCAGATTTAACATAATCCTTCATCTTTGCATCGGCAACTTTCAACATCACACCATTAAATAACAATAAAGCAATACTGCTCTCACCTGCCCTACCACTGCGGCCGCTTTCCTGTATATAGGCTTGAATTGATTTTGATGGGACAAAGTGAATAACTCTGGTCACACCCTGACAATTAACCCCCATGCCATATGCAATGGTAGCAATGAGAATTCTTAAATGTGAAAATTCAGATGAAAATTGTTTCATTACATGTTCCTTTACACTGTTTGGTGTTCCAGAATGTATCATTTCAATAAAACGACACATTGGATTGACGTTCATGTCCAGATAAAATGACTTGTCTAATTCCTTTTCAAACATTTTGTATAATAGTGAACATTGTTTAATTGTTTGACAATATATAATAGTTCTTCTTGAATTTTTTCCTTTTTGACGGATTTCTTCAATGACACATCGAAACTGCTCAGCAAGAGAGAGATGCTTATCAAGAGATTGAACACAATAAGAAATGTTATTCCTATTAGGACTTTCTATAATTTCCACAGGGCATTTCAACTCTAATAGTTCAAAAATCCTTTCCTTTGTTGTTTTCGTAGCAGTAGCAGTAAGTGCCATAAATGGCACATCTGTCAATGATCTTGCTTCATTGATTTTACTATACCATTTACGAAATACATTTCTTTTATCGCTTGATGAGGAAATACCCCATTCTGTCATGCAGTGTACCTCGTCTATAACAATACCCACTAGTTTGTCTTGATAGATTTTAGACGAAAGCATATTTCGCCATCTTTCATTTGAAAGAGCAGATTCTGGAGACAGGAAAATGTAAGTATACAATCCTAATTCGATATCTTTAAGAGTACTCTCACTCTGATCGCCACCTATATACGCAGCCTTTAGTCCACAGTTTGTCAATATCTTGACTTGATCCTGCATTAATGCCAAGAGTGGGCAAATGATAACTATTATAGCATCCTGTTTAAATCGTTTCGAAATACCTCTGTTTTGTTCAAACATCCATTCATGAACAAGAGGGATCAGGTGAAATATAACAGATTTCCCAGAACCAGTAGGCAAACTCACATATACTTCTCTTCCCGAAATAAACGAGTACAAAGCTTCAAACTGTTTTTCTTTTAAATATTTAATGCCAAATGAGGGAAGCAGAGAGTCGACACACTTGTGAAGTTGTTCACGCGTTATTTCATTACATTCCGCCATTTTAGATTTTATTATTTTATGTTTTGTTTATATGCATAATTATCTATTAGCCAATCAACAGCAGTGTCCATATTTTGCACACTGGCTACGTCATCGGTATGGAATTTTCACAGTTAAATCGCAGACGTCTCCCTCGGGCAGTACATTTCGCCCGATGTGAGGCGTCTGTATTCGCAGGCTAATTTGTAACGAACTTCTGAACTTTCGTAATGAACTTCGGAACTTTGTTTTGAAAAGCTACCTGAAATCGACAATAAAGTATGTTGATATAAAACTTATGCACCTATCAATGTTAAGCCCCAGGAAGGGGGGGAGGTCGGGCATATGTGGGGCATTTGATCAATTTTTGTTTCCCCTCCCTTGGGAATTTGACCGACATTTTTCTCCCTAGGATGGGGATATTTGAATTGAGCGTATGCAATAAATTAGCGTTTAGTACCCATATTTTGTGCTCAACAGTGGGGCATTTGATCACATTTGACTGATATTCGCTGCCCTATGCCCTATGGTAGGGAATTTGACCAACAAATTGCATGAAAAATCAAATGCCCCACATATGCCCAACCTCCTCCCCCCCCCTGGCTAAACATTGATAGGTGCATTATTTATACTAGCTACTGCCTACTCAGTACTGTACTGTAATTTGCACAGTCACGTAATATTTAAGCACTCAGCCATATTTATTTACATAGACTTACAGTTAGAGCAAGATGTTATTTACTAAACTACAGTTTATTTCTCTCAGTACACAAAAGATTATTTACCAAATAAGTGATATTAAGCATACTGTTTTATATTACCACAACAACCGAACAACGAGGATGTGGTTTTATACTAGCCCAACTCCATTACAAAAATCGAAATCTGTTCAAAAATACTTCACTTACCGTGATAAGGAGTCGATAAAACGCAACAAGAACGTCCATATATCAAATAATCCACACAAATATCTTTGGTTTTCATTTCTTTTCTTTTATATTTCGAAGCACAAGTCAGAAGACAATATTAAAATCTAAGAAAGTAACAAAATGGAGACTCGTTCCAGGCTTTTGCTCGGAAAACTGACCAGTTCAACCGAAAATCCGAACTCCACTCCAAAAGTGGCATTTGAAAAAAATTGTATAGTACTATTGTCTTCATTTAAACAGTCTAATAGTTTAGTTAACTTACCTTAAGTTCAAAAAAGACCACAAACCAAAATCTTTCTTTATCGGTAAAATAAACAAAATCCAGCTGCAGTTACAGTATTTTTCCTTTCTCTGAATTTGCTAGAAACTTATGTGACACAAAAACTGGCTTTGTAATTCGACAATAAAGAAATAATTTTTTTTCATGTTACAAAAAGGAGATTTTTTGTTACAAAAGGGAAGATTTCCTTCTTGTAACATGTGTTTTTATAAGAAAAAAATTAATTAAAAATAAACGATTTGTGGTAAAATGTTGAAACTTTGTACAGAACTTCTTTACTGCTGGGTGCAGCACCCTGCTAAATATAAAGCGATTTGGATGAAAAGCAACGATTTTACAAAAGTTTACAATGCAAGTTTTTTTTCACAGCAAATCAATGGTGATTTTTAGAGTACCAAGCCTTGTTCAGGTATAGCAACTCTACTGCGAAACATTTTCACTTCATAACTCTGAAACTACTTGTGGTGGATCGTCAAGGGTGTGACAGAATCGATAAGGATCGTTTCGACTGTCCACCCTTGCTGGATCCCAAGCAAAAACCTTAAAAATTGAGCGTTTACACCTCGATTTTCCTTTTTGTGACATTTGCATCGTTTTTCGTAAATATTATCTTCAGGAATTTACATAATTTCCCGTCTGACAGATATGATAAAAACTATCATAATAACTATGCTTCCATGAATTTTTGTCGAATTTTGAATAAAAAGGGAGGATTTAAAAATATGTTACAATAAGGAGGCAAGATTAATCTAAGAATGAACAAACGAACGAGCGAACGAATGAATGAATGAATGATTAAATGAATAAACGTATCAAAAACGTTTTTAAATTTCAAAATTTTGTGAATATTGATTGGTTAGTACTTTCGTAGGACGCCGAAAAGTTGACTTGCGACGAACTTTTTATTTTGATACGCGAATACACCCGGAAGTATGTGGATTTATAAACCTCTTTTCAATCTGCGCATGCTCACCAGTACGTTTCGCTACGATACGGGCGAAGTGGAAAACCGGCTTAAATGGATGAATGAATAAAGGAATTAAAAGAACGAAGAAAAGTGTCAATGAATGATTACAATTACTGCATAATTAATTAATGACAAATGAATAAATGATTCAGGACAACATGATTTTCCAACAAACCTCAAATATAACATACCTGGAAGCTTACTCCACTTTACTTTTCTACCTTCACCAACATCATACGACTTCCACACGGGAATTGCTCTTGCCATCTTTGTCAAATGAAAAATTATTCAAAGTGCTAATACCGTCCCATTTGCCCATGACCGAGATCTCACAATCTGCATCATCTACCAGTGCTACTCGTACTCCATGTATCCCACCATGAAGAGAGTATTGCATCCTTAACGCCTTCAGTAGTTGCCACATCATGTCCTTCGTTAATGTACCTTCTCACATGTCCTTTGACAGTGGCTGCTTTGCGGTCGCAGGCGCCTTTTCCTCCTTGAGGATCGCTGAAGTAGACCCTTTTGATGTGGATACTTGTGTGCTTAGATATCTCAGGACATGCACAAAGTAAGGCCACGCTGTGGTAACAACCAGCATTGTCTTGGCGAAAATAGGCAGTTGATATCTCGGGGTGCTCTAATTTCAAGGTTGCCAGAACATGTTCCATAATCCATATTACTGTGTCACTCTCTTGAGGGGAGTTCTTTACGATGTGGACTAAAGTCTGGTGTTGCAGGTTACCTTGGACTTTGCATACAACCACAGATATGTGCCATGAAATTCCCTGCTTTCCAAACCAGTCAGCTTGGGTTTCTCTGAACTTTTGCGGTAGGAATTTCATGGCCCAATCTTGAGTTATCAGTACAGAACTTTCATCTAGAAGTTCCAGGATATCAGTACGGGCTTTGTCTTGCTGCACGGATCAAAGCAGATGAGACTTCCAGCTTTCAATGGCTTGAGCTGCCTGTTGGTAGCAATAAAGCAAATCATCGTCTTTGTCTGCCAAAATTTTGATCTGGTCTTTTAGTTCATTCAGGGTAGTTTTCAACTGCTCACAGGATTGGCAATACTTGTAATGGGGGTGATCACAAGGCTCTTGTAGCCCTTTTTCCTTGGAATCGCTTAGGGCTAATGAAAGGCAATGATCAGCTGTACTAGACATCTGAGCTACATGAACCTGAAATAAAAATGATAATACTTTGATTTCGAAAACCTCGGGTGTTGAGTGTTTGTAAACAGATCGTGTGCATAAGCATATGATCAGCGATAACTTTTTCATTTATAGCATTGCTAAGTATTTAATGGAGACTAGAGGAAAATCATTCGTCTAATAAGTTTGTAAAGACCAACATCAAATAACGTATACTCGAATAAGCGCTTCATCTGATTAAACGCTGCCCCTGAATATAAGCGCTGTATGGGTGCCACGAAAAATTTAATAAACGCCATGGCACTTATTCAAGTAAATACAATATGTATCATAATTTTACCTTAAAATCGGTTTTGAGGTATTGTTTTCCCTCCTTCAGTGCCTTTTGAAGTTTCTGACCATTGCAGGGATCAAGACCATAGTCGACGAGCTTGTCTGTGATTGTTGCAAGATCATCAAATCCTGTTCCACCTTCTGCAGATATATAATCTAATCCCTGAAGAGACTTTCTGAAAGACGCCGAACAAGATGTGAGGATATGGTTCATCGTCGAGGTACTAAATGGTTTAAAATCAGTCTCCTCACAGTATTGAACATACTGTGTGATGGTACGCTGTTTAATCATAGTCCATATAACATTGGGTGTTTCGATGACTTGACCATTTGACAACTGGAGATTGCACTGACCAAATGGAAGATCCTGTATGACGTGTCGGCTGGTGATAAACGTTAAGAAATGGTCTAGTTGTACTGGACTGACACGCATCCTAGCAGAACTTGTTTCCAGTATTGGTGCTCCGCGCTGTCTTGACTCGGTGTTTTGTAATCCCTGGTAGGTATTTTTGGAGTGTAGAGAAAGGAACTAGGTCCGCCATTATAGAGAGAATCTGTTGACAAGTATCCCAGCCAGTAGTGTGCTCATATGTCTCCGCTAGTGCTTGGAGGTAGATCTTTTCCGTGTTGTCCAGCTCATAGATTTCTAGTAATTTATCCACGATTTTTTATCTTTTTGTGGCCTCCCATAGAGCTCCTGCATTGCCAGGCGCAATAACTTCAAGTAGTGCAGCAACAGCCTCACTTGCCTTGGTAACATGGGTGTTTTGTGTACAAGGCTGCAGCTCACTAAACGTCTTTTTAGACTGTGTGATAGCGTCAATACCCGACACTACAAGAAAGTGGTTGAGAGCATTATGTTGAGTGGACATATCGCCAACAGTCACCTCAGACCCTGATGTCTCGCTGCTACTTTCGTTATTGGGCATATACAAACTGCACTCTTGCAGTGAAAGAACCAATGTTTCCATCTTTTTGCACAATATGCTTTCACTTGATATTTCCTAAAATCAGAATGACATTGTTTATTAATGTAAAGTAGAGTGTTATGAACAACAAAGTACACAGAAATGTTGACGATGTACCGAGGTGATGTAACTGGGTTATGTAACTATTAACTAAAGTTATATAACCCTCCCAAAGGGCTGGCACAGTAGAATGAATTTACCATTAACATTAACAATCAATAGGTAAATAATTCACTTTAATAAATAGGTAAGTAATGAATGAATGAATAAATGAAGGAATGAATGAATGATCAGATGAAAATTAACAAACCTGAACCTTTTTGTAACATGAAATGTTACAAAAAGGACTCTAAAACTCCTTTTTGTAACATGCAGTACTTTTGGTAACATAGAGTTTTACTTTTTGTAACATGGAGTGTTCCTTTTGGTAACATCTTGTCCTTTTCGTAATATTGAGCGTTCCTTTTGGTAACATTTCGTCCTTTTAGTAACATGGAGCGTTCCTTTTGGTAACATTATGTCCCTTTTGTAACATTGGGTGCTCTTGTTTATAACATTGTGTCCTTTTCGTAACGTGACATGTTTCAGCTATTACCTCCGCCAGGAGGTAATAACTATCTGTCTGTCTGTCTGTTTGTTTGTTTGTTTGTTTTTTGTTTGTTTGTTTGGTGGTCTGTAACCAGAATATCTCAAAAAGCAGTGAACAGATTTTCGCAAAAATTTGTTGAAGGAATACACATGTCACAGGGACAAACTGGTTAAATTTTGTTCAATTTGGATGAAGGATGGTTAACTATTTACAAAAATTTCCCTTGCTGCCCAAGCCGAAACTAGATGAACATAAATTGTATTTTAAGAAAATACAAAATATAAATTGTATAATTTATGCATGATATATGCTTAATTCGCTGGTGCATTTTTCGAGTGCCCTCTAGTTTGTAATGTTTATAGGACTTACAGAGATTAGTCAGTTGTGTAAAAGAGGGAGAGGGACACGGAGTGGGTGAGGGGTTAGCTGAGCCCCCTTCCGCAAGGTATGGGGGGAGGGGGCGAGCCCCCTACAATATTTTACAAGAGTGCTTACTTACACACCATCAAAAGCAATAATAGTGGTTAATTTTGCAACGTAATTTAGTAGACACTGACTCCAAAACTATAAGCTGGCCCTATAACCAAGCATCATTTACATTTATTCCAATAAAGATGAGGTATTGTTCATGCGTTGGGTGGGGGATGAGGTATTGTTCATGTCTTGGAAACATGCTTGTCCAGAGAGCCCATCCTCAGTTTATGAATTTATACAGTAGTTCTACAGCAGTGGATTTAACTACGACGGTATCACACAAGACAACTTTTAAAGTGTATATGACATAAAACTGTTTATGATTGCGTTTATATATTTTATTTTCTATGTTTCGTTATTTTACTAGTTTCCAATTATTAACAATGGAGCGCCCAGGAAATGTTCTACCTCATCGTTTGTATTTCGCAAAATCACTTGGACTAAGTAGCACGTATTTATTTCTCCTTCAGTGGTAATCATGTATTCCTTATACTAAATAATATTTCGTTTCATAACAACAGAAATGTAAAACCTTCTTTAATATCTCATTACACGTAAATGACGTCAATATGACATCACGTTGGTTGAAAATATCTCAACAACCAAACATGGAAATGAATGAAAATCTACAAAAGACGTTACAATAAAGTTCTTCATCTAAGACAATAAACAGTCCTTCAATAAGAGTCCTTTATCTAAGACAATAAACAGTGTTGTATCATATTCACTTTAAAAATCCGAATTACGTACGCGAAATGATTTGCGTTGCAAAGTTTCGTTGAACGCTAGCATCACTTTTAAATGCAGTGCTAAATTGTATTTTTGTGATTCAAACATTTAAATAATGAAAACCGTTAAAGTTATATTATGTATACCCACACTGTTTTCAATAAACTTTCACCAATAGCTTGTCAGGTTGCAAGCAATCCCTTGTGGCTAAAGAACGCTGTTGCATGGTAGGCAATTAGCTACATTGAGAATATTGCCATGTTGGCAATAGTTCCAATGTAATGTTCTTTTCTATCCCCATGAAATCTATGCCAACTGCATAGTTGAATTTTAATGTGGATGCACAATTGCATTACGCATTATGGTTCCTCTACTAAGAAACAATGAACACAACACACTCTGTTTGCAAATGTTAATAAATATATGTATTTTTATACATACGAACGTTAAAGAAGCAAAACAGCATTTTAATCGTGAAAATAATAATGTTTAACACTTAACATAATGCTCACAATATTAACAAATATAGTACCTTATTAAAAATAGATACACGAACACGTAAAGTATTTTTATCAATACCCCCATTTAATAAAGTCCTTTATAACTAAAGTACTGTATCAACCAACTCTGAGTAAAACATCCATCTTGACACTCAATATTTGAGAAAAGGGGAGAAATACAGTGAAACCTTAAATTACTTACAAACTCAACTTTAGTCTGTATAAAGTTAACTGATGAGGAATTAATATTGAAAATGAGAAAAAACTTGGATGTAGTTTTCATTTGTCCTTCTCAAATATTAGATCTAAAGATGAGTTGTTTGTAAGGTTATTTGTTTGGTTCAGTTACGGATTAATGGTCACGAAATAGTTTAGGTCAGGTTATACGACGTCTACTCCCAGTGGTACACGTTTTTGAAATATATACGTGCAAAACGTAAAGTACATAGCTTTATAAACCATAGCAATGTCTGCGCAACAATAAACTATATAACTTGAAATGATAAACTGTGAATTATCTTTCGTATTCTTGATAGTGAAAAACGTTTTATGAAACCGTTTATAGTTTTATCCCATATTAATAAATTTTCTTTTGTTTTGGACGTGCATGTTCTTATCCGTAATAACTATACAATCAGGTTACCATGTTCACTGAAGCAGAACACTTGGTTCTTATTAGCACGGTAGGTTATTATTACAAAAATAATAACCGGATTGTCTAACTGAAAATTTATTAAATCAGATAAAATGCATGAGCTTTTCGCCATTATTAAAAATAATAACCTCGTACCAAAAAGCCGATGCATTATCCTGTATACTGAGCATCTATTTATGTTTTTCAATTTGAGAAGTGACGAAATCCCTTTTGATAGGTTTTTTGTTGGCAATCAATTCCTTTAAAAGTTCTTGGAATAAAGCAATTTCTTTTGCAGTTAAAATCGTACTTTATCGAGTTGTTGTGGTTGTGGTAGATTCAGATACTGATAGTTGAATACTTGTTATACTTTGTGTCAATCGTGTGTACTCCATGACATTTTGTTGTTTTTTCCACTCCTTGTCTTATCGACTGATAACCCAAGCCTTTCGCAACGTTGATCCGAAGTCTCCAATTCTTTTGGCAAAACAGCAGTGTCCTCTTGAGTCTTGAAAAAGGACCGGACCTTGTTACGAATAACCATTAAAGGCATATCGGAGAGCAGTGGATATTTCTGTGAAATTTCTTTCACCTCATGTATGGAAATCGAACAGTTATTAATTTGTTTGGAAAATAGTTTTTTCAAAACTTGCTCCTCATCATCACTCCACTTATGCCTGGATGATTGCTGCGAAGTATGCATGATTTGGGTCACTTGTCTTGATGCGTTTATGGCAGATTTCGCTTGTCTTCTAAGCAAGTAATACTGGTCTGTTGTCGTCTTGTGGTGCTTCATAAGTGTAGCCAAGTCCTCGCGAATCTCGTCATTATACTCCTCAACAGCTGACACTACAGCTTTTCTAAATGCTGTCGCGCCGCCTGACGCTGCCTCTCTTCCAAATGTTTTTCCCCAACAGGAGTCGATTTGTCTACCAATATGTGACGAAGTCATGCCTTTCTGACTCCATGTCAAGAAGACTGGGGATGTATTAGTCGTATCTACATCACCTAGCGCGTTACGACATTTGGAAATAAAAATTTCCGTCCATTTGAAAAGTGACAGCGAGAAAACGATGTGAGCAGGACCGTGCGTGGCGAAAGTTTTGTTTTTTTCATGTTCACCAAATACTCCGAATCGTGGTGTTTGGCTGCTCTGAATTCTTCTAGAGTCATATTAGCTAAGGCGCCAGCCCTACTACCGTTGTTTATACACAGAATAGTTAGCAAGTAGTCACAAACTGTTGTGTACTGTGTATGACTTGGCATGACATGTTCTGGAGATTCTTCAAATTCGCCGAGTACCTTGACCGCTTCTCTAGCCACATCAGAAGTGTCGAACTGCTTGACTTGTTCGGGTGTACGTAAGTTAGAGATGTCTTCCATTCTTTTATCCCAAAAGCGAGTTTTCACCTGTTTTGCACACAACTTATTCCACATTTTCATTTGCTCACACAGGGTTTTGAAGATACTTGACGTACGGTCGATTTCCGGAATATCAACCTGTTCACACTTTAGAAATGCGTAAAATTGATGCAGTGCGCCCAAACATGACTTCACTGTCCCAGGCTGGCGTGACTTCTCAAAAACTACTAACCACTTGTCGCGAAGAACAACTTTATCAAATAATTTGATTAACTTTCGATTTTCGGGATCGATGTAAGTTATAACAACTTGTACTTGCCTAGAGCACTGCTGAGCACAACGACTGTCCTTTCTCCCGCCATCTGGCCCTTGAAGCCATGACTCAAAGTGTTTAAAAATGGATTCAGATACATCATCCATGTTGGTTGAAACAGGATCATCATTAGAAAATAACTCCTCTTCACTTCCACCACTGAAATCACCGTTACCCTTTGGAGGGTCCTTGTAACCAGGACTCCCATTCAACTCCAATGATGATGATGCGCGACCCTGGTCCTGTATTGCAGTTCCCGTAATTGTAAAATCTTCATCGTCGTCATCATCTTGATAGTCTTCGTCATCGTCCCCTTCGTCTTCTGTATCATTTCAAAATATGGAAGGATGTTCTTTACCATTTGCTGTCTTGCCACAGACTTTATATTTCATCGCACTACTGCCGTTATCATTATCGTCCTCATCATCCCATTCGTCTTCTGAATCATTTCGAAATATGGAAGGATGTTCTTTAACATTTGCCTTCTTACCACATTCTTTCTTCTTGATTGCAGGAGTGGGGGTGCCAAATACCTCCTCATCACTTGAATAAACCTGATTATACAACCTCTCTTCCCGTTCGTTTTCCTTCTCCTTTTTAAGTTCCTTTCTCCACATTCTATATTCGTATGAAGAATCGGAGTCCTCAGACAGAGAATTGTCTGAAGAAATGACAATGGGGTCGTATTCGGTTGCCTTTTCTAGGAGTCTTTTATATTCTTTGCTCCCACAAATAGCTTTGTGTACATCGGTCAAGTGGTTATGGATCTTTATCACAACAGATTTATATTCATCGACAGGGCACATGTATTTCTTTTGTGTCTTATTATTTTCACGTTTCGATCGATTTTTCCGTAAACCAAATGTGCTTACCACGTTCAGCGCATCGTCCCTATTCCAGCCATGGGATAATCTCATATGTCGCGGAAGATGATAGACTTTGGATTTGCACGACGGAAATGGACATTTGTGCTTTACCCAAACGTATTTAGATCCAACTGTTGGTTGCTTTTTTACGCATTTTTTTTCCTTGCTCACCACCAGCCTCTTTTATTACCAGACAGAGTTCCATTATTGTTCGAAACAGAGCTCTTACATGTAATTGCCTCCACGGCATCTTTACTGCCTTGGATTCCTTCCATCATTGTTTCTTCATCAACTGCATCTTCTTTGTCATGGCCTTCTTCTACGATCGTTCTTTCCTCCACTGCATCTTCTCCACGTTGGCCTTCATCCATCGTTCCTACAATAAACAAAATACCAATTTATTCAATATAAAACACACAAAGAACAGATAATATGCAACTAATAGACAGCGGATTTCATATGATATACAATTATAGATTAATATCAGTCTAATAATATAAATGAATAACAACCAAAGTGCACAAAATTCTGTGTAGTACACTTATCTAGCTTAACTAGAACTGAAATTACATTCAGAAAACCGGTTAAAATCCCATAAAAATGTTTAAGACCAGTAAACAATAAGACGTCACCATAAACCACCCTGTAATTCAAGAACCACTGAACCCAATTACACCAAACTCTGGAAACAAATAAGCCATACATAGCAAAGGGTGAGCCAAGTTAAACAAATACATTCTTTACAGTATTTAGGCTTTGGCGCCTGTTTAAACAAGTTACTTTACAGTTTAAATACTATCAATTTGGGTTTATGTTAAACTCTACCACCAGAGAGAGCGAACATAGATAAGTCGTTTCCTGTATGTTGCACTGCTGTAGCTTAAATAGAACTAAAATTACAATCCGAAAATCGGTTAAAATCCCATAAAAATGTTTAAGACCAGTAAACAATAAGACGTCACCTTAAACCACCCTGTAATTCAAGAACCACCGACCCCAATTACACCAAACTCTGGAAAAATTTTAGGCATACATAGCAAAGGGTGCGTCAAGTTAAACGAATACATTCTTTACAGTATTTAGGCTTTGGCGCCTGTTTAAACAAGTTACTTTACAGTTTAAATACTATCAATTTGGGGTTTTTCTCTGAAAAACAAAACAAAGCCTCCTTAACTTAGCAATGCATGGTTGTACACATGTTAAACTCTACCACCAGAGAGAGCGAACATAGATAAGTCGTTTCCTGTATGTTGCACTACTGTAGCTTAAATAGAACTAAAATTACATTCCGAAAATCGGTTAAAATCCCATAAAAATGTTTAAGACCAGTAAACAATACGTCACCTTAAACCACCCTGTAATTCAAGAACCACTGACCCCAATTACACCAAACTCTGGAAAAATTTTAGGCATACATAGCAAAGGGTGCGTCAAGTTAAACGAATACATTCTTCACAGTATTTAGGCTTTAATTGGCACCTGTTTAAACATGTTACTTTACAGTTTAAATACTATCAATTTGTTTTTTTTTCTCTGAAAAACAACACAAAGCCCCCTTAACTTAGCAATGCATGGTTGTACACATGTTAAACTCTACCGCCAGAGAGAGCGAACATAGATAAGTCGTTTCCTGTATGTTGCACTGCTGTAGCTTAAATAGAACTAAAATTACAATGCGAAAATCGGTTAAAATCCCATAAAAATGTTTAAGACCAGTAAACAATAAGACGTCACCTTAAACCACCCTGTAATTCAAGAACCACCGACCCCAATTACACCAAACTCTGGAAAAATTTTAGGCATACATAGCAAAGGGTGCGTCAAGTTAAACGAGTACATTCTTTACAGTATTTAGTCTTGGGCGCCTGTTTAATATAAACAAGCTACTTTACAGTATAAATACCATCAATTTGTTTTTTTTCAGTTTCAATTTGGGTTTTTTCAACTCTACCAGTAAAGAGAGCGATCATAGATAAGTCGTTTGCTGTATGTTGTACTCCTGTAGCTTAACTAGAACCGAAATTACGTCCAGAAAACCGGTTAAAATCCCATAAAAATGTTTAAGACCAGTAAACAATAAGACGTTACCCTAAACCACCCTGTAATTCATGACCCCATTTACACCAAACTCTAGAAACACTACAGGCATACACAGCAAATGGTGCTTCAAGCTAAATTATACACTTTTTACAGTATTTAGGCTTTGGCACCTGTTCAAACAAGCTACTTTACAGTATAAATACTATATCAATTTGGGGTTTTTTCTCTGAAAAACAACACAAAGCCCCCTTAACATAGCAATGCATCGTGGTTTACATGGTAAACTCTACCAACAGAGAGAGAGTGAACATAGACAAGTCGTTTGCTGTATGCTGTACTACTAGGGCCGGTTGTATGAAAGGTGGATAAGTTATCCAGTGGATAAGTCCTATCCAATGGATAGCTATCTGCCGAATAAAAATGCGTTGTACGAAGCACGGATAGCAGGGTGGATAGCTATCCATTGGATAACCTTAATTTTAACCGGAGAAAACCGGATTTTCCTGAAATTTCTTATCTCTACGCCAGCTGTTGCTAGGTATTTGTAAACTTTTGTTGTAGTATAACTTGTGAATTCCGCTAACCTTTGAACTATCAACTTGCAATAAAGGTTTTTTGTTCATGTTTATATTTTGGAGTTTTTCTCGTCTAATCGTTGCAATACTTCGTTTTCCCACAGTGAAGAGTTTGCTATCTACTTATCGATATTTATTTAAAAGATTTTTGGCTTCTTTATGCGAAGGCAATAGCAAAGACTGCGAGTTTTGTTTTCTTGTTTCAGTACGTTGATTCAGTTTTATTTTATTTCACGTCATTCAAAACAATTTTAAGAACATTTTCTCGCAAAATTTGATTGGCTGATCAAGGCCAGCAAACAAAATTTTTCGACTTTCGGTGCCTTGTTGTCTATTTATATGCAGCTATATTTGTTTGGCGTTGAAAGGAACTCATTTAATGAAAGTTTTATTGCTTGTTTTCAAGCTATATAACAGAAAAAAAAGAAGGAAAAAGGCCAGAAAACGTAACATCTAAGCACTGACACAGGTCTGCATAAAATATGGCAAAGTCATGGCATTATTTAATGGGCAAGTGACTCAAAGTGAGCTCGGTACGTCTGAGAAGAGCAAGAGAACTCATAAGTAAGTTTCCATGTTTATTTAGTGTCAAAAAAAGGACTCCTAAACAGTAGTTGTCCATTTCTATCACAATGGCAATCTCTTTTAAATGAAATACACATTGTTTTGTCTTCAAACTTTGAGTTTATCCGCCGGATAGTGGATTTAAACTACCTCCGGACCTCGGATAAATTTATCCAATGGATAGTACATTTTATCTGTTGGATAGCGCTATCCAAGCTTCGTACAACGCGATTTTCACTCCGGATAAAATTTATCCACTGGATAGGGACTTATCCACCGGATAGCGATTTATCCGCCTTTCGTACAACCGGCCCCTGTAACTTAACTCAATTCGATCCGCCAATATTAATTTCCGACGTATATGACGGGAAGATTAAATATTAAAGAACTTCGCGAGTATTTGCAGTAGTCATACGAAAATACCACCAAAAAATTCTGCTTGATCGATACTATATATTCAGAAATATTCATATAATTTTATTGTTTCTCGCTCAATTTCAAGCGAATTTCTTACCTTGAAATGATCAATGCGGTGAAATTTCTGCAAATGACACATTATCAATTTTGCTGTTGCATTTTGAATGTTCTGCCTGATTCAAATGCTCGTCTTTTTGCTTCTTTTCAACGTATAATAATAACAAATATACCAAAAGAATCGCCATCTTCCATTCTATAGCTCGGAGCAGTCTCGGGAAATTGCGAAATAATCTAAGCCTATTATGGCAATTCTCGTGATCGGAAAGTGTTCGGCCAACTTCGGACGCCAAATTCTTGGTAAAGCATTACAGTTTCCTGGTAAAAGACTGCAGGAATCACTTCCGGAGTGTTTGTTTACCCTAGATACGGATTTTGATTGGCTTAGGCAGAAAAACAAATCTTTTAGAGCAATTTTCCTGATTATCACGCACGGGCGTTGAAATGTATTGTGTTGTAGTTTTGTTTGAATCGCATTCTGAAGACGTTTTTGGCTTTATTTTGCAAACTGATAGTGCTAGTAATGATGGAATGTCTTCGTATGAAGACAAGTATCTCAACCTGGCATTGGGAGTCGTGTCTGGAGTTTCAAGGCAAGTATTTGTATCATTTCTAGACAATTTCTATTTCAATGTTTTGCCGTTGCCATGGCGTTGTAAATTTATTTGTATTTAGTATAGCTTCACTAGTACGACCAAGTATGTCCTCATATCGCTTTTTTGTGTTGAAATAATCGTTTCATACTGAAATTGACAAATATAAATGGTATTTATTTATATTGTTGACGAAAATTTATGGTGTTTTAGGCATAAAAATCTCTGATTCCTAGGTGAAGTAAAATGAGCCTTGAGCACATGTTTGGTTGTTTGTTACATACATAATAGCCAAGTATTCATACTTATATCTTACTAGTTGGCTCTTAATATAATTTTAAGTGGCACCATGTCTATAAAAAATTTTATTTGCACTGATGAATATATTGATCCTGTTCCTATCTGCTGTTCCTGTTTCATAGCCTCAGGGAAGTAGAGTTCTGATGAGTCATGAGAACCCCACTCACCAACCCAGAGGGAAGGTAGGGGGATGAGTAGAGGTAGAGGGAAGCCCAGCCATTAGGACCTAAGGTTTCGAAAGCTCCCTGTCTAGCATCCCCACTAGGCCCCATAGTACATGACGGATATGATGATCCTGACGCCAGGAATGTTCTCCCAGATTTTGCTCCTCACTGACATGTCCGGGATCCATTTCGATCAACTGTGAGCTTGAGTTCATTCGGCTCAATGAACTGTGAGCCTGAGTTCATTCGACTCTACAGTATTGTGATGACTGGGGGGAAATTCAAACTTATCAGTCATTCATTCAGTCAGTCATACAGTAAACTTTCCGGGGGGTGTATACGATATATGTTCGTAGTGATTTATCGTACTTAGTCAGTGCTTTGAAGGTTATTTAGGCAATTTCAGTTAACTTATTTACATATCCTGTTATCCTTTTGCCAAGTTCACAAAAATATTGAGGAATCGCTTTCGTTATTGTAATTTTTTGTAAATTTTAGAACATTCGCTTGTCATGTTGTGTAAAGGATCTTTACCCCGGAACACCCGATTTTTTCTTTAGTAGCGCAAATGCGCATGCGCTATCAAGCCGTAGATCACGATGGTGTGACGATATGCAAGGAAGGAGTGACAGTGTAGTTTTCAGATGTATAAACATTTCAGACGTGAAAACTGAGTAAATCTTTGAAAATCTACGCAAAATATAAATTGATCTTATGCATTACGGGCGTTCAATTAAGTTCCGATAATATTTAGACGGCATATTCATTATACAGAGCTAGGAAGGAGTTAGACCGCCTAGACAGTGCAGTCAAGTGTATAAACATTTCAGACGTAAATATTGTTATATTGAGTCGAAAATCTTTGAGATTCTAGGCATTCAATTGAGTGCCGATATTATTTTCACGGCATACTCATTATACAGAGGTACAGTACGTAGGCAGAAGCGAGACAGTGTTGTTTTCAAGTATATAAACATTTCAGACATGAATATTGAGAAAATCTTTGAGATTCTACGCAATAATACAATATATAAATTTCTGTTATGCATTACCGGCATCAATTAATATGTAAGTGCCCATCGATATTATTTAGACTGTGTATTCAGTATACATTGTCATTGACTGTATAAGGTGCTACATCACAGAATAGATGGCTACACTCAGTACAAAGAGCGAAAAATTGCATCAGATCTGTACCAGATCAATAAAGCATAAACAACTATTAAACGGGTAAATGTTTGTACGGCGTTTACGAGGAAAATAACTTGCGAGACTAAAGAAATCAGTTGAGTCTGAGCTCCTTATTTAAATAAGAAAGACGAGGAGATAGCCATTGTGTTATTGCCAACGTGTTATCGCCAATCGCTTTGCTCGCCAACAAGCTTTATGCAAGGAGGTACATGTAGCCAACGTGTACTGTCACGGACCTTGTCTTTGTTTACTGTCTAGCACAACGCCGTTGTCAACGGTGCAAACTCGTGTTCAGTGCAACGATAACTCTACCAGATCTTACGAGAATCAATCTGTAGTATTCTGTACACAGAACTGTATCAAAGCTTGTCAAAAATGCTTTAAACACTGCTATAACTGTGAAACTATTGAAATCTAAAGTGATATTTATATTCAACACATGCGAAAAGCTGAAAATAGACACACGTCACACTGGGAAAAGTCAAAGGTCAATGAAACTTGTTATTGTGAAACATATCACAATTAAAATAACAACATAAAACACTCACTGAGTTTCCAGCGATATACATACCCTTTTCTACATATATCCCTAATAATAATAAACGAACGAACGAATGTATTTCTTCCACTCGTGAGCTCATTTACCATTGTCACATATGGTAAATGGCCAGGCCTTGTGACCCTGGATGGGCACTTAACAGGAAAGAATACACACACACAAAGGTTTATTTATTCAACCATTACAAGAGAACGATTGAACAACTGAAACCAATGGTTTCACTTTTAACCAATTTCATTGTTATGTCACAATTAAGTTAAAATGCGGAAGCGGATGGAGCGGATCCACGGAACGGATATGCGGGTAAAATACGGAACGGATGAGGATAAAATGCGTCTTTTAATGATGTAACGACGTAGTGCTTATTATTCATAACATATCTTATACAGCTATTTCAATTATAGTTTATTAGATAAATTTAGCATAGCAGTAGCCTCGTGGGGATGCTTTTAGCGACAACTGCAAATGCAAATGAAAATTTAGAATATGCAAAATTTGGTTGTTGGTGAAACAATTTAAATTTCGAATTGTCGCGTGTAGCATCACAATAAATAGATAAATAGCATCAGTTTCACAAGGCACGTTTCTGATGTGTTAGGCTTGTTTCAAACGTCACGCTACTCGTGTGCCGAGCGTATTAAAAGCAATAAATAATGAGATGAAATGCCTTTGGTAACTGTTTATTTCGTAGTGTAAACCATCAAGCTTTTCTAGGTTGTCGGCGACCCTATATAGTTCTTGCAGTGTCTTTTTAAATTTGAAACTTCACACTATCCTTGGATCCCTAGTTGTGGGTTACTAGCACTGGCAGATTGCTCGTCTTCTGACATATCTAATGCTGCATCAACATCATCACACTGCTCTACTTGCTGTGTTCCACTTTCAAACAACTGTTCTTCAGGAGGATTATTCACTGGTCGAGGACCTGTTATTAATTATAAACAAAAGAACTTTTTTGGTCATTGGTGCATAAAATGCTTTGTCTGTCGGAAAGAAATTAATTTAATATTTAGTGATCATCAACAATGGAAACATTGTCAATGAATTACGACATGTGAAAACCAAGCTTTGTGCCATTTCTGAGAATTTGACTTTAAAATGTTTACTCTGAATTTGTGCTTTATTAACTACTTTAATTAAACGATCTATACAAACTGTGCCAAACTTTACACAATACATCACAAACTCTAGATTGGTTGTGAAATTTTCAAATTTTACTGAACTTTCAAATTGATTGACCCAACCTTTTCTGGGAAGAAATTATTTCGCTAAATTCAGAATGATATTTCGTCAAAAATTTTTTCTTCAAGATTGGTTTAGAAACAAACTTGGAGTAGGGTTAGGTTAAGGTTAGGTCAAGGATTTGGATTAGGGTTTATATAGGGTTAGAGTTTGTGTTTGGAATAGGGTTAGTGTTAGTAAAACCGTTGCTTTCTTACGTTTTGTCACTCTGAGGCCAGCGAAATAACCTCTTTCCCTTTTCTGTCCTAAAGTTATCATGCAAACATGTAGAAAATGAGCAGCATTTGGCATTAAATTTATTTAAGTTTTATTTGAACAATTATTCATCAATATTTACCTAGAATCCTATCCAATTGCTCCCAAACTTTTAAAGCAGTTTTTTCTACACTTGATAGAGCACTCGAAAAGTACGGCCTCTCAGATCCAGACTGTTTCATACGATCTTTTAACTTGCTGTAACCACTTCTCAATTTCTTAATTTTCGTTTCTATTTGGGACGTTGTTCTGTCGATATTTGAGTGCTCTTTTAGTATCCTGCTAATTTCATCGTAAACAACCTTGTTAGTTGCCATTCCATCGATAGCTTCTTGAATTATTTGTTCTCCATACGCATCCAATAATGATTTTGTTTCTGCTTCTGTCCATCTGCTCCCTGAACCAGCCGCCATGTTGTTCATGTTGGGCACGGTGCCGTTGTTGAGTACTACCCCTGGAGGTAGTGCCCGTTTTCGGGCACCGTGCCCGAATTCTTTTGCGAGTATCGCGATCACACTGGTGCTCAAACAAGTGCCGTACCCGGGCACTAGTGCCGGGCACTCAGTCTGAACGACCCCTAAGGTACATAGCATACATCAGCAAAAATAAATAGTTTATACCTTTAGTAGAAGCACTTGAAATCCAGCTTTAAAATCAACTGACATTAACGGCGACGCGGCGGAGGAGGGAAAAGGAGACAAGGTTGGCGACATCCATTGGCCAAGCTGCACGTATCATCATAAACAAACCCGTCTAACTCAACAATACGGAAAGCTTAGCCGAAAATTCTACAACAGCTGATAAAACAGCTATTTTGCTTTCCAACAATGTAGTCCTTTCAAAATTTGAAAGTTTCCCTTTGCAGAAATTTCACTTCAAACCACTGCCTCCACACAAAATTTACGATGTGACTAGGCGCAAGGTAAACAAGGTTCACAAACGGTAAATTTTAAATTTAAATCTCGCGCCTAATTGGATAATCAAGTGACGTCTAGTAAAGTCAATTACGCTTATCCAATTTACACTCAGGCTTTACACTCATGACAAAACAGGGACTTGACGCAGTAATCTAGGACCTCGCCAGTGTCTACAGATATAACAAAAGTAACACCAATTCTTGATGAATGTCCTCTTTTTTGCCATGGTCCATCAATTGTAACCAACACATTTGCGACAACAGTAGTTCCATCATCTCCAATGTCATCCGGGCTTTCCATTGCGACTTTGTCAACCAGTCGCTTTGCTGCATCCTTCATCAACGTTTCAGCATTGTCTACCGCAATGGTTTTTATTTGTATTTGGTGGTCATTATAAGCCTTCTTTGTTACAGGAGGTGGCAAATTCATTCCAGCACAAAATTGTGTGAGTCCGGCATGACCCAATTGAGGAGCTGCTAGAACTGCTCTGCGATTCACTTCCTGGGCTCCATCTCCCCTACCACCCAAACACTTGCTAGTCAAGAGAGGGGTCTGTGCCTCACATTTTGAACACTCTAAGTATAAGTGTTCTGCACGGCCCTCTCTCAACCTGTTGTTTTGAAAGAGTTGTAGTTTGGATTTGGGATCTCTACAAGCACTACAAATTGCTGCACTAGAGATACATTCTTTTAGCAGAGATGCGTCTTGCAACTTGAACCCAGAAGCACTCTCAGTGTGACATGTAGACCCAAGGCCAAGAGTTTTGGTTTTTGTGCGGGTTAAAACTGCTTTGTCAGACTCAAGCTTCTCAAAAGACGAATTGAGCAGCTTTTTCTGCGATATATTTGCCTTAGATTGGGGCGAAACTTGGCTGTTTGCTTCCAAAACCTCGGCAACATTTGACACGCTGGTAGACGGATGTCGGCCATCAGTAAAACCACTCGCACTTTCGCTCGATCTTTCACCTATTTCGTCGGTTCTCAGCCCACAAAACCCTTTTCTTTTTCTTCTTCTGATCGATCTAAACTTCGTAGTACTTTTTTCAGCCATTTAGACTTCTCAATAATGTAATAAAAGCTTTTCAAATTGACCGAACTAGATGTTTACCTTCGCGATTTGGCTAGCCTGCGTAACGGCTCTCAGAGAAAGTAGAGCCTGCACGAACCCCCCTGCTTTGCCGTATTTACTCGTTCTCTCAGAGGACGAGAAATCTGATTGGTTCAAAATGAAAAAAATATGCTAATTTATGCTAAAATTGATACAAACACGGCGGATGTATTGAGAGGCGTTTCTTTGAGTTTTGCATTCAAAAGAACTTAAAGGCCACGATTTACGGTTGAACATTAAAGTTATTTACGAACTTGGTTCACGAAGCTCTAGAGATATTGACTGTGGTGTCTTCGTTGGATTGCTGTCTGTTAGCAGCGCCTCTTTCACAACTCACGAGCGTGTTCGTTTTCATAAATTCATCGACGACAAATAGATTTTTCTTCATGATTTTGTAGCTAATAATTTTGTGCCAGGAGAGAATTGCTATAAATGCTTATGTCTTATGAATAGGACTTGCTCTCTGTGAAGTGATGGCTTTAAACACCTTTAATATTCTCTTATCAGCATCGCTCGAAACTTTAACATTTAATACATCACGGTTGACCGCTGTCGAAACTATAAATTATATTTGTATGTGTGCGAGAAAGCTACGAAATATTGTAGATATGTACGGACTGCAAACTACTTGTGACAACGATGGAGATTGCCCTAGGCCTAGCGCTATTCCCACAGACTTCAATTTTCTTTAGCCGCCATCCGTATATTACAGTATTTCGTTTTGAAATTTGCGAACATACAGCAATCTATATTTATATTTCATTTTGATGGGTAAATTTGCAAACGTAAACAATCTGTGTGATTTGCCAATTTTGACATCTGTTTAAAGTGGGCGTAGTCCGCAGGCTAAGTGGGCGGAAATGGCAAAGCAGGGCAGGGGGTTTCGTGCAGGCCCTACTTTCTCTGAGAGCCGTTACGCAGGCTACGATTTGGCACTCTGTCACATGTATTCACAACAAACCGCGTCATAATTGCTTTCGGGGGCATGGGACGAGCATGATTCAATGTTCATTGAAAAGGGGGGGGGGGTTCTTGTCCTAGAAGAGAGGGGTTCGAAATATTACTACAAAATCGAAGAGGAAAAACCCCATAGCAACCAAAGTAAATAATTAAAAACAAATGGTAACTATGCACGAAAATTACACCAACGTCTATATTATCGCAAATTTTGGCCAAAATAGTTACATAAAATAAAAAATTACTTGACAGGGCAAAAGAGTGATAAGTTTCGCAACTCATCGAAATAAAATTTTTTAAGAAAAAAAAATTTTAACTGTGGCCACTGACTAAATGGAAGGGGTAAACATATGTTGCATTGAATTTGCATGTTAATTACAGTTATTACTTTTAGGACGGTTGCTTTCCAATATTGCTACGGCAAAGAATTGAAATTAAATTTTACAGTTATGATGAATTTTCATTCATCCACATTCCTTCACTCATGGAATGACTTCTGTCTCCTTTTAATGCTCTGTGCATGTTTTACTAACATATTACTGTAAAGTATAGTCACAGGGAAGTGCCGACCAATGTCTTGGGGGGGGGGGGGCTCAAAAGTTTTGGCCACCTTCCTTTTAAAAATTTCCGGTAACGTTTTCCTGTAAAAGTAAAAGGTCCCAAAAAATTTGACCCGGTTAAAAATGTTTTTCAGAATTTTGCGACTTCAATTTTTTTCACAATATTCCTTACAATTTAAACATTCCAGAATTTGGGGGCCCCTCTGGGAAGATTGGGCCCCCTTCCTTGACTTTTTTTTGGAGGGTTACACCTCCATTCAGGACGGCGCTGAGTATAGTATATTCTTGTTCATATTCCTTTACACTGTATTTCCTTTTGAGCAACTCCATAACAATCTGCAATATGTGCATCAGAGATAATAAAATTAAAATGATAAGTAGTTTGAGATCATCATAATCCAGGTCTATGTGATTTTGTCTGACTCATCTTGTCGATATGTGTATGCTTGTCATCAAGTGAAAATCATATTTCAGAAAATATATGAGAAGTGGGATTAAGTACAAAAAAATGTGTATGCAGTTTCTCACAGGATAGAAAATTCAACAATTACATAAAACAAACAAATTGCAATATAATATCCAATAAAATTAACATGAATTTGAACAAAATACTACCAGTTTGTTTCAATATTAAATGTTGTACTTTTAAAGAAACTTTTCAAATATAAAAAGTTGTTGTCAAAACAATATAATTATAAAGTGTTTAAATCACTTTTTTCGAAATTACGAATGTCTCGTTGATTTGGGTTATGCTGTTGGAACCATTGGTTGTGTGATGGGATGAAACCATACTGCTGCTGAGGCTGTATTTGATGTGCAGCACTCCCTGTTGGTATTTGCTGTTGCACATGCAGTTTCATGTCATTAACTGTCTTCAAAATATTCAATTGAAGAGTAGACTTTAATGTGGTTGGAATTCGCTTAAACTTTGGAACTAAGCTTAAGCAAAATAATGTATCTTCATCTTCATTGGTATTACTTTTCTCTAATAATAATAATTTATATACTAACCGTAAAATGCAAAAAGCAATTCTTATGTATAAAGTCACGAACAATTTAACACCTATGTATCTACAAGATTTGTTTGTAACTAGAGTAAGTCACTATAGAGATTCTGAAGGCAAACTGTTTCTCCCTAAACCTAGAACGGATTATCTTAAGCACTCGAGATCCTTTAGTTATAGTGGAGGAGCTTCATTATGGAATAGCTTGCCTGAATCTCTGAGATCATCTTCATCACTTTCATCTTTTAAAAGATCTTTAAAAACTAATAATGCTATTTAACTCTTGTCAGTGGATAACCCCCCCCCCCATATAGCGACGGAAGTGATTCAAGCGAATGACGTCAACAGGGGGTGTACGTCCAGGCGTTCGTACGTGGTACGTCCAAGCGTTCGTACTTAGTGTACGTCCAGTTTAGTAAGCATTATGTAATTTTTGGTGTTACTCTGAGTGTATATCCACACCGGGCGAGCTTGAAAAATATGCCCGGCCACGGTGGGATTCGAACCTACGACCTTTGGAATACTAGCCCAATGCTCTTCCAACTGAGCTACGCGGTCAGGACAGTTCGAGTAAGTGATATTTCGGAACAGAATCTAGTTCCTTCGATACCAATGTATTCTAGTAATATGAATTTTTTCTGTGTTGGTGTAGTGTACTCAGATGAATATGATATTTGTGGTGTTACTCTGAGTGTATATCCACACCGGGCGAGCTTGAAAAATATACCCGCCACGGTGGGATTCGAACCTACGACCTTTGGAATACTAGCCCAATGCTCTTCCAACTGAGCTACGCGGTCAGGACGGTTCGAGTAACTGATATTTCGGAACAGAATCTAGTTCCTTCGATACCAATGTATTCTAGTAATATGAATTTTTTTCTGTGTTAGTGTAGTGTACTCAGGTGAATATGATATTTGTGGTGTTACTCTGAGTGTATATCCACACCGGGCGAGCTTGAAAAATATGCCCGGCCACGGTGGGATTCGAACCTACGACCTTTGGAATACTAGCCCAGTAGCTCAGTTACTCGAATCGTCCTGACCGCGTAGCTCAGTTGGAAGAGCATGCATGAATATGCATGTATTCAAGTATGCATAAATCAACTCCTTAATCCCTTCACCACTTTTTCGGACGAAAAGCAACAAAAAATTCGTCGAAATAAGCAAATTTTCAGGCAAAATATTAGCAAATATATCGTATTCACTCATATTGGCCGCGCTCGTGAACGCCACAGGGGGTATGGGTCCAATAGCTTATGGATCGACCAATCAGGATCGTTTTTCAATCCCGTGTGGCCAGAGCCACTCAACGATGGCTCTGGGTACGAGATTGGCTTTGCGCGCGTTGTAAGAAAATTAGGCACCAGTCTGTCAAACTGCGCTCGTCGTGAGAATTTTTGGTGGTATTCATGGCATGGTGTTTTGTCAAAAATGCTGTTTTGTCAAGAGACAAAATACCTACCTCCACAAAGTCCACAAAGACTATAAATATTTTTGTAAATATAATTTCAATGAACTGATGAAAAATTTAAAATTAACTAACTCAAACTGGGAAATTTTGACCAGTTAAATAAATACATTTACCCTTTCTAAATTCTCACAACTTTCTATTTGAATAGGAAATAAATAGCTTTTAAGATCTAATTATTTTGCTATTTCAGTGCCTTTTTTAACTATATATCTGGGGGGGGGGGCAATTTCCCCCCAGGGAAAGAATGCTCCCCCCCCCCCAGTAAAGCCATTTCTGCCCCCGAAGTGCGAAGCAGAATTGCTCATGATTGCTGTCAGAATTGCAGTTGATTTACTTGATAATGAGATTATGCCCTTCCATAGCCTCCTCCACAGCTATCTTGTGTGTAATTCATATTGTTCTTCACCGAGTATTTCATAACAGCGATAGATTTCATGCAAACAATCCGATAAAATGCTGGTTCCAAGAAGAATAGATTTAGTTTAGATTTTTTACTGTTAAATACACGTATTCATCATCATAGCACGAATGTTTCTTCTCAGATTTATTCTGTATCTGATGAAAAAGCAACGCAATTTTGAGAATGCGGAAATGGTGTCTCATAGAACCGAAAATGATTTAAATGCAACATTTCTGATCAAAATCACATAGGGATTCCCCCCCCCCCTAGCATCACAGAGAGGAAATAAGGTGACACTGACCCCTCCTCCTAGTCTCCTCAAGGTGACTTTTCCAATTTATTTAATTCCGAGTAGAAATGTCTGGAAAAATTCATGTCTTCGATGTACTTTATAATCTTCGGAACTCTTCGGAATTTCACTCCCAAAATGCTTGAAATCGCTTGCAATTCAAGGACCCTAGATTTGAAAATTTCCCCGGGGGTGCATGCCCCCGGACCCTCCTAGACTGTTCGACCCCCCCCCCAAAAAAAATAAAAAAATTAAGGTCTGGCTACGACACTGGTTATAGCTGTACGATTATAGCTACAAAGGATTGAAGTTATTGTCTATATAGGAGAAGTTAATAAATTCAAGTTTTACAAAATCTCTCTTCAGACTCGCGTGTTCGCCAAACTTCGATGGGTCATATTTTTTGTTCTGCCTTTTTTCCTGTTTTGCCCCCCCCCCCCGCCCTAGTAAAAATTCATTAAAAAAGGCACTGTGCTATTTATTAGCTATTTTAACAATAGCTCTAAAAATAAAAGTAAACATAGTGTAAAAATAGCTATTTAATAGCCATTTTGACCAAAATTCGCTACAACTTTCTATGAATAGGAATTAAATAGCTATTTAAGATGTACTTGTTTTGCTATTTTATAACTATTCTAAGAATGGCTCTAAAAATTAAAAAAATAAAAGAAAACATAGTTTAAAAATAGCTATTTAATAGCTATTTGGAACAAAGTTCACCACAACTTTCTATGAATAGGAATTAAATAGCTATTTAAGATCTATTTATTTTCCTATTTAATAACTATTTTAACAATACTCAATAATATCTCCAAAAATAAAAGCAAACATAGTTTAAAAATAGCTATTTTATAGCTATTTTGAACAAAGTTTGGCACAATTTTCTATGAATAGGAATCAAATAGCTATTTAAGACCTATGGCTCCAAAGAAGATATGCAAAAATAGTTTAAAAATAGCTATTTAAACTATTTTAACTGACTCGTTTGTCATCAATAGGAATTAAATAGCTATTTAAAAGCTATTTTATAGTGAGATTCCGTCAATTACTCTTTCAAATAGGATTTGAATATCTATTTCAAAGCTATTTTTTTGAAAAATATATATAACCTATATTTTAAATAGGCCGTAAATAGTCATATACTATTTTATGAAATTTGATAAATAGTAATAAAATAGACATATTTTGGAAAAAATACGGAAAAAATAGGGCTAAATAGAGAAAAAATAGGTATAAAATAGGTTATAAATATGTCGGATTCTACAAGGGCAGAAGGAACTGGAAAATATTTATATGGAGCGTCTCGTGCGGATGAAACAACTAAAGAAAGATCCAGTTCATAAGAAGATTATGCACACAAAAGATTCACTTGTGCAAAACGATGATTTTGATCCAGAAGAAGCGTTAGAAGCAGCTGTTGATATGAGAAAGTTTCTTATAAAAAGGCTTTTAAAGGGTCACAAATTTGATGAGGAGAATGATGATGATGATGAAGAGAATGATGATTAGACTCGATTAATA
>CACRXK020003400.1:22500-32956 GCA_902702795.2 Paramuricea clavata | reverse complement strand
AAAGTAGTTAAAGTACAATTACAAGTACGGAATATCATTACGTAAACAACAATTTGGCATTACCTTAAAAACAAAGCTATTTATTTCTGACCAATGGGAATTTTGCGTACGAATCATGTGCATCAATCCTTTTTACTGACCTCAGTAGCAGGCTTTATTTCAAGCATAGAGCCTGACACGCTAGTTACTTTTAATAACCCATTGAGTTGCATTGCCCCCCTCCCCCCCCCCACTTAATTTCAATACATTGTTTTCACCATTGTGTTTATACAACCTTGCAAATTTACTAGTAGGAATTTCCATTGTGTTTGCAGCCCTTGCACTTTGTGTTTCATTATGGCATCTTGACCTTGAAAGAGTCTATTACTGTGGCTCCAACATTTTCCCGTTCGGCGTTAGAAACACAATACATTGATCATAAAATGACCGAAATTTTACAGATTTAAAAGCCTGACACCTAGCGGCAAAGTTTAAATTTCACACAAGTAGTGATGAATGGTGATCACTGTGGTTGTATTTCGGTCTTGTTAGGCTACACCATGTTCTTTTGACCACCTATCCGTAACAGGATTATTTGCATCAACAGCCGTAAAAAAAGCACCCAAATAAACTGCACTTTGCGAATATTATTGTTGCGATTTACAAAGGTTGCGGCCCGTTCCAACTTTGTAAAATTGAAAATTGTGAACTTTTGTCCTCTATTTCAAGCTTGTAGCCTTCCAAGTTTACTCACGTAAAATGACTTTCGCTTTATAAAGTCTGCTTCATCGGAAAACTTTTAAGGTTCATCGGAAAAATACAAAAAATATGTACAAAATCGATGATACCATTCGCTCGTAGTAAGCGGCCATCTTGAATTCAGCGACGAATATGACGTTTTCTATTTTTTATTAATGACGTAATTGTCATTTTGTGGCTAACGATCCAAGATCCGACACAAATGCGTGCCGAAACCTAGAGTCGCTGCGGGCTCTGCCCAGCGACTAATTAAGGACTAAATGAGAATACTCTAGGGATGTTTAAAAATATGGCCTATTATTGCGAAATAATTAAATTATTTCTAATTACTGAAGTTTATTCTGTTCTTCGACCTGAATTCACATCTCCTATTGAACCGTAAGGTTTTAAAGTGCATAACTGCGCACTCCAGTATGCTTCTCTAGTCAACAATCGCTTCTCAATAGTGTTTGAATCACTGTCATTTACTATTTGTTCTATACCTATAAACTTCAAGTCAGACAAATCATGCGGTGTTTTGTTGAAATGCGTCGCTACTTCACATGTCCTTTTATTGTTAATCATCGTGGATTTGTGGTTACGAAAGCGGACCTTCAGTTCTGTGCTCGTGGATCCAATGTATTGCCGTGAGCACTTAATACATGTAACTAGGTACACAACATTTTGAGAATTGCAACAAATGTTCTGTTTAATTGGGTACTTTACCCCCGTCTGACAACTGACAAATGTACTAGACTCATGCATGTAGTTGTTGCAAAAGTCGCACTTCTTTCCACATTTATAACACCCCTTTGGACTTTGATCCCCGCTCGTTTCCTGCCGTCGTTTCGTAGAAAGAATTTCTTTGATAGTTTTTGGCCTTCTGAAGGATGGTATTATAGATCTAGGTGGAAAAATCTCTTGTAACTCTGATGAATCTTGGATAAGGTGAAAATTCAACAAAGCGAAGTCAATTCAACAAAGCGAAGTCAATTCCCAGAGAGGAACTACTGCAACATACCAAGAGAGAGAAGAGAATTTTATTTCCGTTGGTTGTCGACTTCAACCCCAGGCTTCCCGATATAGGAAAAATCCTGAAGAAACACTTTCACCTTATCCAAGATTCATCAGAGTTACAAGAGATTTTTCCACCTAGATCTATAATACCATCCTTCAGAAGGCCAAAAACTATCAAAGAAATTCTTTCTACGAAACGACGGCAGAAAACGAGCGGGGATCAAAGTTCAAAAGGGTGTTATAAATGTGGAAAGAAGTGCGACTTTTGCAACAACTACATGCATGAGTCTAGTACATTTGTCAGTAGTCAGACGGGGGTAAAGTACCCAATTAAACAGAACATTTGTTGCAATTCTCAAAATGTTGTGTACCTAGTAACATGTATTAAGTGCTCACGGCAATACATTGGATCCACGAGCACAGAACTGAAGGTCCGCTTTCGTAATCACAAGTCCACGATGATTAACAATAAAAGGACATGCGAAGTAGCGACGCATTTCAACAAAACACCACATGATTTGTCGGACTTCAAGTTTATAGGCATAGAACAGATAGTTAATGACAGTGATTTAAACACTATTGAGAAGCGATTGTTGACAAGAGAAGCATACTGGAGTGCGCAGTTATGCACTTTAAAACCTTAGGGTCTCAATAAGAGATGTGAATTCAGGTCGAAGAACAGAATGAACTTTAGTAATTAGAAACAATTTAAATATTTCGCAATAATAGGCCACATTTTTAACATCCCTAGAGTATTCTCATTTAGTCCTTAATTAGTTCTTAATTATTCATAGGTTAGGTTATAAATCGCATGAGTTAACTTCCTTGTGTTTTTAACTTTTTACACTGATGAAGCCTGTTTTGCGAAACGTTTGTAATAAAACATTATTATTGATCTGTCTGGAGTTCGCATTTCCTTCTGTATACCTATCTATATATATATATATATATATATATATATATATATATATATATATATATATATATATATATATATATATATATATATAATATTATATATATATATATAATATTCAATATTGAATTTGTGCGTAGTGTACTAGTGTGCTCAACACCAATAAATCAGTAGAGCAAATAAAAAGACAAAAACAACAAATTTCAATCTTAAAATTTTATTTCATCGCTACACAGTGTTTCACGTACAGCGTACGATCATCAGGCGATTGATGTTAATTATCTCGCAATAAATTACAACGGTTTACGCTGACGCGCTTAGATTGCTTACGCAAGCATTTAAATGATTGTGTTTACTTGCGCGCGCGCGCTTGAAATTAATAATAATAATAATAATAATAATAATAATAATAACACTTTATTTATTGAGGATAAACAGATAAAGTTACAACTTTTTTCCAATCTGGTCCTCCTAAACTCTATAGACACAACAACAATAACATTAAACATGACTATTTTCAGTACTTCCTGTAGGAGTATGAACAAATGAAATCATGGGTACAATGTAAAGTATTAACCAGTACTACAATTCAGTTGTTCATACCTCGAGAAAGCCCCAATTTACTAATTAGGCAATTTTCTAACTATGTCTAGATTATATTTACAGTACAGTATAACAAGTCGAAATACGCGTTGACATACAACTCACAAGTGTCTAAAGTGACATTATAAACATGACAGTATTTGACACTTTCTCCATGTACGAACAACCGAAAATAGATCATGCGGCTCAGAAGCTTTATTACTAATATAATTAGAAGCTTTATAACTGTTCCTATGCCTACATTTGCTAAACAATTCAGATCTTATATTCAATGTATTATTTTTGTCCGATAACATAATCATTCTTTTTTCCTCGGTGCACAGAGAACAAACTTTCATTCCTGGGCAAACGGCTGGAACTGACTTCATGATATGATATAGTTCGCATGGATAGGGACAAGCACGGTGGCGGTGTCTGTTTTTTACATTAGGCGGAAGATATCATATTTAAATCGTTGTGATTTAGTGCCGGAAAATTTAGAGTCAGTATGTTTGGAAATTAACCGGCCCAACTCTCGTTCCTTTATCGTTTCTACTATTTATCGTCCGCCGTCAGCAACCGTCGAATATTTCTCACAAATTGAATCTTTGCTTAAGAATGTCGATAACGAGAATAAGGAAATTTACTTATTAGGAGATCTAAACTGTAATCTGTTAGACCAGTCCAACTCTTCTGCTAAACACTTACATTCTATCATGCAACTTTATCAACTTACACAGGTAATCGATAAGCCTACAAGGATTACGGAATCGTCTTCTACGTTACTAGACGTTTGTATTACCTCCTGTCCTGAGCGAATTGCATTTCATGATGTAATTCATATGGGAGGGAGTGATCATAGTTTAATTTATGTAGTAAGAAAAATTAATTCATATCTTAAACCTCACGCTAGCAAAAAAGTCGAATTTCGAAGCTTCAAGCATTTCAATGTTGAGAATTTCAAAGTCGACCTTATAAACTTACCTGGTATTTAGTTGACAGAGAAACTGATATTGATAATAAATGGGCATGTTGGAAAAATCTTTTATACTGTTCTTGATAAACATGCCCCGGTTAGGGAAAGACGGGTACGAAATAAAACATCTGTGGCATGGATTTCTAGGAATATCAGAAACAAAATGTTTGAAAGGGACCGTTTGAAAAGAAAAGCAATTTCGTCGGATTTAAGTGAAGACTGGAGCCAGTATAAACATTATAGGAATAATGTCAACATTGCAATGCGTGAAGCTAAGAAAGTTTACTACAAAAGCAAATTTGACAAACATCAAAATAATCCTAAACAGGCTTGGAGGACGATTAATAATATCCTTCGGGGAGAACTTAATAACTATTTTACAAGTATTGGTGGTAAAATTGGAAACTCCTGCTCTGAACACACTCTGAATTTAAGTTTTGGCAAGCATATGAGTGATAATCTAAATACTTTGGAATTTACTTTGCATCCTGTTAACGAATCACAGAATTTTAGGCTACTTAACAATTTGTCTATTTCTAAATCTACTGGATGTGATAAAATACCGGCTAAAATTCTAAAATATTCTGCTTTTGTAATTACACCATCTTTGACCAATCTATTCAACTCTTCTATTGGGATGGGAATTTTCCCGTCTGAATGGAAAATTGCTAGAGTTATACTGCTTCATAAGAAGGGTTCACGCTCCGTTTTAGACAATTATAGGCCAATATCAATTTTGCCGGTTATTAGCAAAATATTTGAAAAGATCTTGTATGAGCAGTTATACGAATATTTTACGACCAATAATTTATTGTCTGAACAGCAGTTTGGGTTCAGGCGCTTTCATTCCACGTCCACTGGATTGCTAGATTGTACTGATGAGTGGTATGTTAATATGGATCGTGGTTTATATAATCTTGCCGTTTTTCTCGATTTAAAAAAGCGCATTTGACACGGTAAACCACGACATTTTACTGGCTAAACTAGAGTTATATGGTATTAACAATACGCCTCTTATGCTTTTCAAATGAAATCTTACTTATCAGATCGATCTCAGCAATGTCAAGTAAATGGGGAACTTTCCACATTAAAATATCTAAAATATGGAGTTCCTTAGGGTTCAATTTTGAGTCCACTTCTGTTTTTAATTTATATCAATGATTTACCGAACTGTTTACAACACTCTACAGCACGTATGTTCGCCGACGATACTAACATTACAGTGTCCGGTAAATCAATTAAGGAAGCTGAGGTGGCCGTTAATACTGATCTCAATAATATCAGAGAATGGCTTCTATCAAACAGGCTTTCTCTTAACCTTGTCAAAACGGAATATTTTTTGATTGGATCACGCCACAATATTCACGTTGGAAGAAAAACCGCGTGTTTTTATTGGGGATGAACCAATTAAAGGGGTTCAAGTTACAAAAACTCTTGGAGTCAAAATTGATCAATTTTTAACTTGGGACAGTCATATTGACCAAATTTAAAAAAAAATATCTTCTGGAATAAGTGCCATGAAAAAGATAAAGGATTTCACTAATTCTGATACTTTGAAGTCAGTCTATTATGGTCTTGTCCAACCCCATTTCGACTACTGTTGTGAAGTTTGGAATTCCATTAATAGAGCCCAGTCTGAACGACTACAAAAACTTCACAACAGATGTGCTAGAATTATAATGAACTTTAAAGATGAGCCTGGGCAATCTCAACTGGCCCTCGATCCATTAGGGTGGATAAGCTTGGAAGAAAGGCGAAAACATATTATGGCCAGTCTTATGTTTAAGGTTGTCAATAATTTGGCACCATCGAGGCTCTCATCAATGTTCCAGAATTCTAACCATATCCACAGTTACAATTTACGAGGTTCAAATTCGTCTCTCTTTCTGCCACGACCAAATACCGAGTATGGCAGAAAATGTTTTCGATATAGTGGGGTTGAAATCTGGAATAGCATTCCTGAACAAGTAAGAAACAGCGAGTCTTTAAATTCTTTCAATAGAAATATTTCCTCTGTTAGTCTGACGAATTAGCTATTTGACTTTTGTACACCATTTGTTTTGTAATATGTATTTGTATTCGTAGTTCTTAATATTTCTAGTGATTTTGTATATTTTTGTTACATAATTTATCTACGCCCCACTTGGAAAGCAGTTCTGGTTGACGTGGCCAGCGTAGTCAAATAAAGTTTTATCTTATCTTATCTTATCTTATCAAATAAAGTTTTTATCTTATCTTAATAATAACATTCATGCAAGAGAATCGGTTTGCACCTAAATAAATTTGACACATGTGTAAAGGCAAAAATCTAGTTCGTTATCTCAACTCTATATAAGTATAATTGATACTATGAGTGAGTCTGTCTCAAAGCACAGTGTACATTCCCAGTTTGACGCCGGTATAGTGATATAAGCAAAAACAACTAATGCATTTCCCAGAGAGGGAATAAATATAACAAATGTAACTATGTTCATTCGAAATTCGATTAATGGTAATGCCGATGCACTGTGGTGAATAAGAGTATAAACTGCTGTTGTTTAGGGTGTAACCCTAAGGCAGATTTAAAGGTAAAGGGCATATTGTAAACACTGGAATGGACTATGGCCCCTAAGAGCGGGCTGCACTCAATGAATTGATGGAATATATCTCTCAGAAAGGGTGTCTCACTGAACATCAGAGTGGAATGACTATACAGACTATACTGGAGCAGACTATACTGGAATGCGAGTGTGAAAACATGACCATCTCAACTCTTAAAATAACTGACTACCGCCATACGGCTTGACCGCAATTTGCCTATATATATATATATATGTTATTTCAGAGATTAAATTTCAATAATAATAATTTATTAACTAATAAAGTACAGGATCTAAAGCCTTGATAGCGCTCAGGCAATGATTGCGGTTTCGTCGAACAGGAACTGTTGCATGGAACGCATCAAAATATTTGCTTGTGTTTTCAGGGTCGAAAATGTATACGATTCCGCCCACAAACTCTAAGAAGGCCTCTCACAAAACGATTTTTATTCCTGATTATACTTAACATTCCGTAGGTGTATATTAAAGATACATGCCTTTTGAACTTCAGATAGGTGCTACTTGTGAGATATGTTAAGTAAAATATGAAGAAAATTTCAACTTGTCCCTATATTGGAAACATGGTTTCGTGAAATTCAAAAAATTTGTATCAAACATGCATATAAAGAAATTCTCTGAAAAGTTATAAATCTCGTAATTCGGTCTTTCTTTATAGCTGTTTGTTTATATTCCCGTGTTCGCTGGTCAACGACACGAATAATATGAGGTTAAAATTAGTTTATTTTCCGGTAAACTCTCTTAGCTTATTCACAGGAAGAAATACAATGCTGTGAATATACAAGCGATCCTTTAGTTGTAATATGATAAAAACGTCGTTAATACATTGGCATTTTTAATTAAACAAAGTTCGAAACAAAGTAGCAATTTGCTGTAAAGATGACTCCAAGGTGTGTGTACTGCTGAACTGTTTCTATTTCTTCATCATATACTTTAACGGAAGCTGAAATCAGGTTTCTGAATTTTCTTCCACTTCCAATAACCATAGCTTTAGTTTTCTTTATATTTAGTGTCAGTTTATGTGCCTTTAGCCAATCACCAATTTTCAGAAGATCAGCATTAAGCTTTTCCTCCAAATCTTTAATGGAAGTGGAGTAGTAATACAATATGGCATCATTGGCATATAAAGAGATATTTGAGTGTTCCAATACGTTGGCTAATTCATTGATGTATATTATGAACAGTAACGGTCCAAGGATACTGCCTTGTGGGACATCAATTTAACATGTGAGAGGATCAGACAGTTCAGAGTCGCAAGAAGTTTGCATTTGTCGATGGCTTAAATAGGATTTAAACCATGACAAATCATCGGAACATACTCTAACCGCACTCAGCTTGCTAAGAAGGATCTTATGGTTGACTGTATCGAACGCCTTCGATAAATCTAAGAAAACAGTTCCACACAAATTACCATTTTTCATTGAGCTCAGAATATCGTCTGCAAAGCTAGATAGAGCAGTATTAGTACCACGCTTGGAACGAAAACCAAATTAGTGTTTTGTCAACAAATTATTTTCATTTAAGTATTGATACAGTTGGTTATGGACTGCTCTTTCAAGTATCTTGCTCAAAGTCGGTAATATACAAATATACATACATATATACATACATAAATATATACATATATATATATATATATATATATATATATATATATATATATATATATATATATATATATATATATATATATATATATATATATATATATATATATATATATATTATACCTCACAATGAGCTTGTCCAATCAGAGAACTAAATTTGTACCACATGACCATGGTATTTTTCAGCGAATACTATGACCTAGGCAATTTGAACCCTGGGTGTTTTACCCGGGGCCATGGTATTCGACTTCGAATACCACGCTTGAGCGGGAAATTCGACTTTTTTAAATGTAAAGTTATCAAAAGTTGTGTTTTGAAATTAAAAGTTAATTGAATGGTATTTGTTTTCTACTTATTTTTGAAAGGTTCGGTATAATATACCATTTATAGACCTTTCACTCGGGGTATTCCACAAAAAATTACCCTGCGGGATGAAATATTCCTCGGGCTTCGCCCTCGGAATATTTCATCCCTCAGGGTAATTTTTTGTGGAATACCCCTCGTTTCAGGTCTATAACTGATATATATATATATATATATATATATATATATATATATATATATATATATATATATATATATATATATATATATATATATATACATATATATATATATATGTATATATATATATATATATATATATATATATAATCAATGTATATAATCAATTTGTCTACAGGACCTTTCTGAAAATCACGCTGGTGAGAAAGTTTCCTGTCAATAAAGATTATGATTATTATATTATATTATATTATTATTATTAGCAGTATAGTGGGAGTCGGCCCATAACCTGTTGATCATGACCTTGCTCGTCGCTTTCAGCTCAAGGCCAAAGGGGACACTTGAACGATCAATATGAACAGGAAACTTACATAAGCACCTCTATGTCCTGTTTAGGTCGTGACATATAGTGCTATATATAGGCAATGTGTTTTAATGCACTTGGCAGCAGCTTCCCTGATTTTCACCAAGTTTTTCGCAGAAGTTATAGAAAGTTACCTTGTTCATGATAATACAAATGTCTTACATTTGGGGCCCCCCTATATAACTAGGGGTACGTGGCGATTTGCTACACCATCTGGGCGGCCTTGTTCTGAAGAGAAATCACCGGTTTTTAAACAAAAGGACCATGCTGAGAAATATATGCCAGACATGCACAGAGTAGCCAATATCGAACGAGGAACTAGCAAGCATGCAATTTCCAGTTCTATATACTAGAGCCTTGCCACTTCTACTGTATTGGTTTCTGTTTCTGTGTTACTGCCGCAACAGGCGGTCAATTGATAAATTATGAGGAATACGGGGTGTCTTGAAAAAGACTCTAAGACTAAAAGAAAACGCCCTCACACACTAAACGCCTCTGCTGTATATATAATTATATATTATATATAGCAGAGGCGTTTCGTTATGGCATCTTAATTGCTAAATCCATATGCCCTTTATCAATTTCTTTTACATCTGCCCAGTACCATCTTCACGAGAGGAGTTCTTATTGGTCAATTATATAAAGCTGGTATATATTGTCGTATATGTTGTGCGTAGGATGATTCCATTTGTCATTAGTACTGTTTTCCAAGCGAGTTAATAGTTTGATTCTGAATTGTCTTTCAGCAACGAAAGTCACCAGTCAGATTTCTTGAACGAAACAATGGGGAAGACAGCATATGATGCCTGGAGATACTCTTACGCTTCAGTTCTAGCATTTGGGACTCTCGGCAATATTCTTGTAATCATTTCCATACTAAGACAAAAGAGAGTATTGAAGAACAACTACTACTTTCTTGTTCTACATCTTGCCATATCTGATCTGGGAGCACTAATCATTTTCCTTTGTGATGTCAAAAAAGGAATTGTTAAAGTTTCCACCTGGTATTGTGGTTTCTCTGCTACATCTTATCTCTTTGAAGTCGCAGGAATAGGTATGATGTTGGTCATTTCAGTCCTTCGTTATCGCGCTACTGTACATCCCTTAAAACCTGCCATCAGTCGACGCAAATTGAAAGTCGTGTGTGGTTTGGTGTACCTTTGTGGCTTGATTGCA
>CACRXK020003400.1:0-17500 GCA_902702795.2 Paramuricea clavata | reverse complement strand
TTATCGCCGTTTTTAAACTGTGAAATGCAGTGAGCGTGCGCATAAAGGCTTAGGCATAATGTGTAGTATATAAAGTTCTGTAGTGTCCCACATCCACCACACTGTCTTCTATAGTATATATATATATATATATATATATATATATATATATATATATATATATATATATATATATATATATATATATATACAACACTCAACAGAGCCCCGCTAACTCAAACTCCCAGGGAAGCGAGTGAACGCGCGGTCGGTGTTGCACTGTTGCATTTCGTTTATCCCCGAGTCAACGATGCCGGAGCGAGGGTACTATAATTCCGCTGAGCTATTTACACCGGAGGAAAGGAAAGCATTAGGGAAGTCTAAAGTTGTGTCTTGGGGGGGGACCTTCTCACACTGATCTCAAGAATATGGCTGTTTGCCAGGAGTGCATGGGATAAGCAATATTTCAATTTTCAGAGACATTTATTTGGAACATCGTTATTGAAAATCCACGTCTTAAAAAACTGACCAAGGGAAAATGAAATATGTTTGAGTTAGCGAGGAGTTCTGAGTTTTAAGCGAGTTCGAGTTAACTAGAGTAAATTAATGTAAAAATTGGGTCAAATCCAGGGGAAATTGGATCTACAATCATAGACAAATTTACTCGGACAAACATGGCAAATAAATTATTTTTTGAAACATTTTCATGTATACTTCATAAAGTCGGTCCCCCTCCCCTAAAACAATGTTGATGAACACTTCAGTGATTGTGCAACTATTGCGGTATCAGTGTACTAACAAACATTGTAACTGGGGAGCGGAGAATACGGCTGAATATGCGTATGTCGGTATGAAATATTTGATTGCCTTAAGCTTCAGCCATTTTTAATCAGCATCCGCATGTTATTTGTCTACGATTGTAATTCGAGTTAGCGGGGATCGGAGTTCGAGGTTTAAGGGAGGTCGCAAGTTAACGGGATTCTACAGTACCGCGTCAGTACGTACATGAATGCATTCTTAACTAGCATAATATATGTCTGTAGTTATATTAATATATACTACAGTCATATACTATACTAATCAAGTAAGCATGAATTAAGGATACAGCGATACCCTTCGTCAAATGCAGACATAACCGACACGAGGAATCAAAATATTTTTCACATGCACAATATATATATATATATATATATATATATATATATATATATATATATATATATATATATATATATATATATATATATATATATATATATATATATATATATATATATATATATATATATATATATATATATATATATATATATATATATAGTACAATCTGCAGACATGCATGTTTCGGCGTCCAACGCCTCGTCAGTGCAGCTTGGTACACGTCTAGATACGTGAGACACTCGTATTTATACCCCATGAACTTGCTCTCACCAAGGCATGTGGTCCAACATGGTGACTCAACGCATCCAGACATGCGCAGAGCGTAATGGGGCCAGAGTGCTCAAACAACCACAAGGGAAGCGAGCTTTGCATTATCGCTAATAGTCACCCATTAACAACTCCGCAGAGTGCTCAACAACACCGAAGTGAAGGAGCGTAATAGTACAATCTGCAGACATGCATGTTTCGGCGTTCAACGCCTCGTCAGTGCAGCTTGGTACACGTCTAGATACGTGAGACACTCGTATTTATACCCCATGAACTTGCTCTCACCAAGGCATGTGGTCCAACATGGTGACTCAACGCATCCAGACATGCGCAGAGCGTAATGGGGCCAGAGTGCTCAAACAACCACAAGGGAAGCGAGCTTTGCATTATATATATATATATATATATATATATATATATATATATATATATATATATATATATATATATATATATATATATATATATATTTATATATATATTGTCAATATACATGATAGGGCCTAGTTAGAATACACTCATACCAATATGGAATGAATTAAGGTTACTTTATAACCTTAGACAAAGAACCTTAACACATTTAAACAATTCACTCCAGAGCTATTTCAAACTCCTGAGGCATGCTAATTTTGAAGGAATAAAGAGCCACAAGGAAAATAAGTGGAAAGCTATACCAGACTCATGCAGTATAAATTATTATTATATAATATTATATAATATTATTATATGATATTCATAGACAATCCAAATGACTACTTTGTAAGTGTAGCAAGTGATATCCCACCACTCGATATTTCAAGCTTCCAACATTCTTACCACCTGCTGTCCCGCCTCCTACAGTCCATATTGGAACAAAACAAAACCGCGCATGTGCCATCAGTAGAAATTTTGGGTTTCGATTGATGCGGCGACGTTGCTGGCCGGATAATAAAAAGTTGAAATATTTTCTACTTTTTCTGGTCTGGTCCCGCCACTGATCTGAAATAAGACTGGATAAAGCATCTGCTGTGCATAAGTGAAGCCAATGGCCGGCGGACCTCATGACCATTCATCTAATCTGGTGTTGTGGACATGTTTAACTCTATACTTTATGTTTCTAGTCACTAGTGGGAAAGGACAAATATTGCCTAGATAAGAATTTATAATCAGTAGCCTCTCAAATAAGGCCGCCATAAGCCTCATTATGTGGCGTATAAAACGTTCTAAAACTACTTCGAACAGGTTTTGGAAGCTATATTTCACAAGTCACATGGGCGAAGATATTTGCTTTATAGTGTAACTGAACTTAAACAGCAAACGATTAGACTGGTCATGAATTTGATTGATTATAAATCTCATCTCCGGTAAAATATTCTGGTTTCAAATTGGATTCTAAAATCAATAGGATGCTTTATCCAGTCTTATTTCAGATCAGCGGGCCCAGCGGATTAAACCTGACGACCAATCAAAATGCCGTATTGTTTCACATAAATTAAAATAATTAAATAATATATACCTGTATAAAATTTACAAAATGGAGGATAATTCAGGAGCGGCTTTCTTGGAGAATTCGAAGCGGAGAATTTACAAGAATTGGAGTGTACAACAGCTTTTTAAATTTGCTTAATTTGCGAAATTACTTAAAAAAATATTCATGGTCATATAGCTAGTAACTCTTCTATCAATAAGTGGTGGTGTTCACTTTTCCATTATCTTTCCTGAAAAACTTTTCTTAATTTTTTGTATTTTTCTCATTTTTTTTCTCTTTTGCTGGTGAACGAGCCCCTTTTTTCCTTTTCCGATCAGATCATTCCACTTATCCTTTTACTAGAAAGCGCTTGCTCGATCGGACCAGATCGGAAAATTAAAAACCGATCCGATCCGCTGCTTATTTTCCGGAGTGGAAATTAGCCTTAATAAGGCTATGGGCCCGGATAATATTCCATCACGAATTTTAAAAGAGTTTGCCTACAAACTTGCTGAGCCAGTTACGTTAATATTGAATACATCTTTGTCCTCTGGACTAGTAGCAGCTTTATGGAAAATTCCAGCATCATGCCCATTCCGAAAGCGAAACAAACTCAGGTTGAGAGCGATACCCACCCAACCGCACTTATTTCTTTGTTATCGAAAGTAATTGAAGACTTTGTGGTTAGTTGGATGATTAAGGACATAGGCAGGCAAATCGATAATCGTCAGGCAGCTGGCAGCCTGACTGGGAACATCAACCACCTTTTGTCTTCTATAGATCTTATGCACATCTGGCTCTCTGAAATGGACAACCCAGGTCATTATCTTAGGGCTCGCTTTCTGGATTTTAGAAAGGGTTTCGATAGAACAGACCACTGCAACATCGTTGTAACGAGTATGTTAAGATAGGACAGTGCGTGTTTCGATGGCATCCAACTAGTGCTCTCATAATGATTAATGATTTGAAAATAGTATTCCCGCCGCGTTCCAGTAGTTGCAAGTACGTAAACGATGTAACAATATCTGAGATTGTTCCAACAAAAGAGGTGTCTATACTACAAAAAACGAATTGGTGATTGGACAAGTACCAATAATATGAAACTGACCCCGACAAGTGTAAGGAGATGAGCGTTTCCTTTCGACGCGACATTGACGAGCCTCCACCCACCTTTGTTGTGGAAAATATTAGTCTTGAAAGAATAGAATCCCACAAAGTATTATTAGGTCAAACGATCCAGGATAACCTGAAGTGCGATTTGCACATCAGTGAGATATTAACCAAAGCATCAAACTGAGAGAACACATTTTACGAGTTCTTATATATATAAGCGCAGTGGAAATTCACCGTTTCCCATCTTGGCCGTTCTTGAAGTTTGGGGCAAAATTGCTTCGTCAACTGCGTTGCAAAATTACGTATTGGGAATCTGTCAAGGATGTGGTATTGTGTACATTTAGCAAGGTTTCATTTGTACAGCTTGACCCATGCAGAATGTTTCTGTCATTTTTAATCACTGCATTTTTGTCATGTAATCTGGACCACCCACTCAAGACCTGAATTACTACAATACACCCGAATGCACTAGTTACTTTGTTTTATTCTGCCCTAATGCCAGGCTACTTTGATTAATCCTCCATGACTAGTCTATTTGACTAGGTCTGTTGTCAACCTATTTTAGTATGCCTTAGATTTCGAATTCATTCGCCTTTAATTCACTCATCAAAAAGTCAGGTGCTCTGTGTAATGGGTTGACTACAAACTCGTCATGTCTCTAACCCATCAACACCACAATGTTTATCCACAAATTACAAACAAGTAACAAAATTGTAAAACTTCGTATTTACAGCATATCTTCAAAACGAAAGTTGTAGTTTACAGTCTTACAGCTCGAGCAGGCAAACCGAGGCCATGCACTTTTGCGTATTTTTAATGTTTTCAAACTAAGCCAAAACCAATCACCAGTGGGCTATTCAGACCTATAGCTATGTCATAAGTTCATAACCGTAAAATGTTTAGTCAAAATAACTAAACAAAAATACCATGCAAAAATATGAAAAAGCAGCCTCGGTTTCCCCTTTCGAGCTAAAAGCACACAAATTTGTCAATTTGTGCATGGATTTTAGTCCCCAAAATTAACTAAAGTTTTGAAATATTAGCATGCGCATGATCATTTGCACATGCATGTTGGCGTATCTCCTGCATAGACATTAGAGACATTTCATGAAATGCAAACACTTTGGGGAAGAGAGCAAGAGGAACAATATTGTCAAAAAAAATAATGCATTCTGACCTCACTTGTCATATAATGATGACAAATCCATGTCACTGGTCTCGAAAACTTAATGGAAACTTCATTCAATATGAGATCAGTTTTGAGGATGGTAGTTTTGGTGCAAAACCTCTGCATCCCGAGTTACCATAGATGCAGAAGTTTTTTGGCGTCAGGCAAGTTTTAAAGGTTGCTCGGGTGTGCGCCTGAGTGCGAGCTGTAGCTTAATAAGTTAAACAGAAAACCCTCTGATCCAGGGTACGTTTTAGTACATTCAATATGTGAAAATAACCTCTTGTGCGAACTGTGTTACAGATGTTAATAAAATCGAGAATAATACTTAGCTAGAGACGTGGAATATTGTTATTCCTTTATGTTGGAGGCATAAAACATAATCTTTTTGTCACTGCTTGTAGATGGTAAAACCACGCACCTGCGAACAGGCTTGCGAAGTAGACCGGGGCATTGGCGGACACCCTCTTTAGATAATATCATATCGCATCAAAATGTGTGCATGTATAGGGCTGCAAATCGTCCACGACATGTTTGCTTAGAACGCTGCATCGAAATCGTTGGCAATTAGTAGATCACGCAATAACAATAGTGATTAGCATATTTCTTTATTTGTGAGCAATACCCTCGAGTTTTGACAACTTATGAACCCACGCTCTTCCATTTGTTGGACATGAATAATTTGTATCACGTTTCAGTATTCAAAATTTAATTTATTGCAAATTGCTATAATTATGCTTCGAAGACTACTCAGAAAACGAAAGAATTGGCACTTTATAACTTTCGAAATATAGCATTCGGAAATAAAATATATTTTCCGATAATTTAGAAACTAAGGTTCCTATAAAACATTCCTCGTCAACCAGTTCAGTATTAAAACTGAGTTCGGTCAACACGGACATCACCAGAAAATTGGTATAACTAATTTTGGCGGCATTTTGCATCATGGCGCTCGTGTAAGGATGCAAAAAGCTTTAAAAATCGTATCAGTTTTGTCTTATGTGTTGAATATTACCACAAAGTGATACCAAACACAGTTTTTAATCCAGTCTCTCCTTGGCAATCTGCTGACGTCCGTGTTGACAGAAACATCGCTTGCTTAAGTTCCCTATATTAATAATATATTAGGGCCATTTATACGTGACAAAATAAGTCGTGACTTACATAAGACGCGACTTAAATAAGTGGAGTTATCGCATAAATGGTTCTCTACGGCTTTGGTCTTATTTATTTGCTATAGCTATAACGTTGTTTTGGTTGTTTTTGTTTTAATATGCAAGGCATTAAATTTTACGTTGTTTCAAGTTTCTGGCATGTGTAGTTAGACTTTTGTCCAAAATTTCTTATTTAAGACGCGACTTAAATAAGAACAGCTAAAAGACCTGTTCTTATGTAAGACGCGTCTTATCCAAGACGCGTCTTACATAAGAATTTTGTACCTTTTATACGACAAACTCGCGTCTTACTTAAGTCGCGTCTTATGTAAGTCGCGTCTTATTTTGTTCCGTATAAATGGCCCTATTGTTTTCCTCCCCAAAAAACTGGCTGCTATGGCCTTGCCATGATGCGCCAGTACGAATATTTTTCGCGGCGGACTGTACATTTTTGGTTTTGCGAGCATAATTAACAGCATTATCTTGCATATGATGAATTGAAATGCCAAGACAAGAATGATCAAAATGAGAACGAAAGTGCGGCAGCTGCGCAATTTGTAAAGGCGCTGTTTGTCGCTGCGGAAACACTGTTTCTGGGTTACTTTCATAAAGCATGTTTTCCAGTGGACACCGTATTTCTGCAGATTTCTCTCGCACATATTTTGGGCACTAACCTAATTAGCGCTTTGGTTTTGGACCCTTTGGTTTTGCACAATTACTATAAATATTGGGAATCAGGCACGGGTGATCAATTGTGTAATTGCGTAATCACTATGTCGCTCATTTCTGGCAGTGAGTAGAATACTGAATCTCTGACTTACTGTTTGCTTCTCGGCAGGATGCTCAAATACTCAGACATTTTGAGTATCTGCAGTTGGCGCGTTGTTTAAATTTCGTGGGAAAATGAAGCATACCGCTCCCAAGTACAGTATTGAAGTCTCACAAACATGAAGCCACACAACGGTTTGGTCAGTGGCGAATAGTATTATTTTATGCTCCGCGGAACATAAACAAAACATAATGGAGACTATAATTTTGAAAACGAGCTTTAGTTCGATCTTTAAAGTTTTGAAATACCCCAAATATTCGAGAAGTTATGACTGGCAAGATATTTGCTCCTTTCAGGGAGGATTTGCGAACGCTTTCGTGTGCGTTGAAATATATTTTACGAGGGACAAACGGGAATAAGATAAGCGAACGAAATATTTATATATCACGATACTAGACAACTTCGAGTCGCAACTTCAAGTTTCGTTTGTAAATTTTGTCCGTCCATTTCATTTTTTCCGGCTGTTTTATAGTCACTGTCGTCTATTTGACATGTATTATTGCCCACGCAGGGTTCTGGCCCCAGAGGGCCAAAACCCGAGGAGGCATATATTGAAGTCCCCACACGTAATATGATATCAACGGTATATACCAGAGGCAAAGAAATTTAAGTTTTTACGTTTTTTGCCCGCAAGGCATTGGTGGGTAATATCGCAAAAACAATGGGGGATATCGAAGTCCCCGCCAAGCATAAATTGTTAAAGCTATCAAGATTAGAAGCAACTGAGTTCATATATTACAGTAAAAGTCCACAAGTGACACAATTAAGTTTAAAAGCTGAGGGTTCAAATTTTATAATAAAAGGTAAGTGAATTATTGGCCTAGCGCTGTAGCTGCGCAAGTTTAAAAGGTGAGGGTTCGAAGGTTGCTTTCTGTCAGAATTATTATTCGCTTGGGTCAACACCTTGTCAAACGGCATTTTATTTCTATGGTCTGTTTTACGTGTCTATTAATAGACTTGTGAGGTGCATGTAGGTTGTTACTATCATCTGTTGTTGGTGACGGAGTCAATCCGTTAAATAATGAAAAGCTTTAAAGGTTAAACAACTGTGGTTAAACAGTAACACAAGATTAAAAACTCCGTGTCTATCAAGTATCAACTATACGATTTGTCACATTAATCGAAACAGGAACCAAAAGACTCGGTTCACACATCAGTCAGTCAAAAACAAATACAAACTGATAAAAAATCGAGCAAAGCTTAACACACAACGGTCACATTATAAAACGTTTGTAACAAGGGACTCATAGTCATTGTTCCATTATATTGAAAAGCGGCATTCCTTCAGCCGGATGGACGCACAAGGACCACGTTACACGTGGTTACTGTGGTTACTGTTTCATTTTTAAACTTCGTCCAATTTTATCAACCTTCTAAGCGTTTTAAAAGAAAGCCAGAAAGTAGTAATAATATTTTGTCGTATTGATATTTGTAAACCATAAGGCATGATCATTTTAATAACAGCTAAATAGTAGTATAGTACACCATAATCAGCCGGGGAAGTTTTAGTGTAAACTATTTCTAGCTAGAGACTTTAAGCTTCGCGTTATACACCAAACGCCAGGCAAAGAAAAAAAATACAGTATCAGGCAATAAAGAGTAAGTGAACTTGCTGTTTTAAAACTGAAATACATAATTATTCTTTCGACGCAAGAAAGAAAATATGAAACGAAAACGTTCAACGAAAATTTTGCCAAGTGAAAGTTTGAACCTGCATGCCGTTTGCTGTTCCCGGAAACGCGAAGCTTAAACTCCCTAATTATACAGTCACGCCTTATAGAAAACTGAATTTCATAAAATTCGCAGGGGACAAGTCGCGATTTATAGTATACGGTAACTATCCAGGTTATCTCGTGTTCGTATTATAGCCAATCAGCGCTCAGAAAAGGTTGTCCGAATAGAAATCCATTTTGATGTATTCAGTCAATTATATCTTTCGTTATTCTTTATGAAACTAGTTGAAATTTTGTAATTATGTTTGGTTATGAGAACTATAGCTCTGACAAAAATATGGAATCGAAATAAAGTATATTACAGGAGATATTCAGTTGTTTTAATCACGAAATGGATTTCTATTTGACAACTAGTGCCAGTACTTTTCCGCGTATCAAGATCATCTGGATTTGGTGGTTAATATTCTCTGATATTTACAATGTATAATGTATTGCTTTCTTTTGTTGCGATTCAAAGCAATTGGATACGTGCGCTTGAGGTGTTGCGCAATCAGATGTCGCGTTTTTCTGGTAATGAGTTTTTGATATGACAACCTTAGTATGATAAGCCATTTCAATGTTGGAATTCGAATTAAGTTCAGTCTTTAAATTTTTATCTCGGATGCGCTCGAAGTATTTTTGGGTTCAATAATGGTATATGACTCCTCTAAATGAAATAAATTATCTTCAATATCTATCAAGATAATCGATATAAGTCAATGATCGATAGATCGGTTAATTAATAATCAATAAATACTCAAGAAACTGTCTAAAACTCCATAAATAAAGTTTGGTCAAAAGTAAATGCATGCATCTTTACAGTAATTTTTATGTAAAGCTAAATCTAAATTCCTTCACAAGATGCGGTACATCAGTTCATCATTTTTTGTTTCTGACTGCGGTATTAATTAAGCGAAGCAGATAATCATCTCATCCTGGGAAGGATGACAATCGTCCATATACGAGGCAAACGAGCTGTGAAGGTGTTGATCAACTTGGTACAAGCCTACTTCTGTGGTCCCCCCATTTCTTCTTGCGGAACACTGTCCAAAACGTGAACAATTGTTTGTCCAACATTCCATAGATAAAAGGATTTACTTAATGCGAACCGGCAACTCTAAGAACATTAGCAAAATGCCTATCCAAACATATTTCATTCGTAGATCATATTCACTAGCGATATTCAATATGAACCACACAGAAGAGGGAATAATTCCAACTCCGTAACAAAGAACGGTAATGAGGCAAACAAGAAAAGCTCGTCGATTTCGAATATATCTCAAGTTTTCAAAATAAGAGCTGGACGTACTTTGTGTCACTGGATTTGAACATAACATGCTTTTCAGGAGTTTGTTTTGCTTGACGAGTGTTTGACCTATTTTACAATAAACTACTGTCATAAATATTGTCGGAGCAAAATAAAAGAAAAATATAATTATGTATGCATAGTAAAATCTCTCATAAACCACCCTTACGACATTATGCCGCATAAAGCATAGAGGCAAAAATGGTCCATAGCCCGCAATGAGACCAGCAATGTACACCACACTACAAGCGACTTTCAGTTTCCGTCGACTGATGGCGTGTTTCAAGGGATGTACCTGAGCACGATAACGAAGTACTGAAATTATCAACATCATACCTATTCCTGCCACTTGAAAGACGTAACTTATCTTTATACCAACACAATACTTGACGGAAGTATCAAAAAGTGGTTGAAATTCAAGGTTGACATGATCCAAAAGATAAATGACCGTTGTTGCCAGATCACAGATCGCAAGTTGTAAAACAAGAAAGTAGTAGCTTCTCTTCAAAACACCCTTTTGTCTTAGTATCGACATGATTACCAAACCATTACCGATAATCCCAAATAAAAGTAGTACAACGCCGGAATATTTATAGACATCGAATGTTGTCTTCTCCATTGTTTCACGTTCAAGGATTATGAACTGATATTTTCGTTTCCTATATAGTTTCAATTCAAGATAAAGTTAATGCTCGCGCTTGGAAAACAAAACGAATGACAGATGCATGTGGAATAATAGTATCAGCATGATATCAGCACTACATCTGTCCAGCTGTATCAAGCTGTACATTCTACCGATATGTTATTGTTGTTATTAATTAAATGACTTTATTTAGGCACGGGCGCCGTGTGTATCTAAATTATTTACAATAAAATTTACAGAACAGATTACTATTCACTATAATTTATTTTTGAAATTTTTTAGGTTGAGTTGGATTTCCTTACTTCAATTGGTATTGAATTTCATGTCACTACTCCATTTTCAAAAAATTGGTGTTTGGTTTATATAGGAATGGCAAAATTGTAGTTCTGATGAGCTCATACATGCCTTATGACTATGAATATGCACAGCGCTGCACCCGTTCCGCACGTTGTAACCAATAGTTTATTGGCGTTGTAATGCCATTGTATGCAATAAAGGATTGGGTTGTAACTGGAGACAAAACTACAACCATTGCACAAAAGTTTTGGTTATAAGTGTAATTGGCTTGGCTTGGCGGACGGCGGGGAGGCTAGCCTGCGCGAAGACTATATAATGACATATATAGTCTGCGAATCCGTGGCATGAAGCTTGTATGGTCACGTGAATTTCCCATGAAAAGTTGGGACCAATTGTGATTGGTTGAACTATAATTATGCAGAATTAATGTTAATTCATCAGACATTGCGTTCGCAACGCGCGTTGAGCTGTTCAAAATTGACCGTTTCCAGGGTCAAATGACAATGTCTAGATTTATCTAATATTCTACAGTTGTTTAGGATAATATATTGATTCATTTGTAAAATCGTTGCTCAAACAGCGCGCTAAATTTATTACAATCTAGCTACGACACTACACCACAAACACCTTTCTAAGTTGAAAGACCGAACCCTGAAAGATCTACAAAGTAATGTGGTCTACAAATTTAGTAGATATGGTGATCAATACTCGAAATGCGACCTAAATGCAGTTAGACAGCGTAAAAAAGGGCAGTGGACTTGAACTAGGCATGGCGATGGTGTCAGAACTGCTGCTTGAATTAGGCGAAACTTTGTTTTGCATTGAGAACAAATTTGTTTTGCATTGTCATTGAGAACAAATTTGTTTTGCATTAAGAACAACTCTGTTTCCCACTGAGAACAAAATTGTTTTGCATAGGAAATTTAAATGTAATTTACAAAAGTTTTAAGTACGTTTACCTGCTGCGATATGAGTCACGCTGAATGGAAATGAATATATATTTCGGCCTTCATACAACCGGCCCCTATACTGTACTGTACTGTATATATAGATGATCTTTTTTTTTTCTTTTTGTAATCTAGTCATACTTTAGTTAGGGGTTGTGCCTTGCATGGGTCTCGTTTTCCCGTTTGCACTGGCCCTATTCGACGTTGACCTTGTAATCTATAATTTTTATGTCCAATAAAGCTGATAAAGTAAACAACATCAGAAATTACAGTACAAGAAAAGGCATGTGATCAACGGCTAGCAAGAAAGTAAAATGGCAGCCCGGACCTAGAGCCTTAATTTACTCGGATACATGCAGGCGGCATGCACGAGAAGAACATATAGAAGGTTTTCTAAGTCTAAAAGTTTCTAAAGTCTTAGCTGGGAAAATGGTATAGCTAGCATTTTTAGCCAGCTAGTATAGCTAGCAGAAATTGAGAGAGAGTATGATAGACAATCTTCTGTGGCGAAGTGGTTAGCGGCCGTTAGCGCACTTGCCTTTCACCTCTGAGATCGCAGGTTCAAATCTCAGTGAGAACTTTCTCAATGCGACTCGAATCCAGTCCTCTGTTAAACGAGCAAAAGTCAACGCTGTGCCGAAAGTCGTGGGTTTTCTCCGGGAACTCTTGTTTCCTCCCACTGCAGGCACAGGGAAAGTTGACAGGGTGGATTAGATAAAAAGGGCCCACTGTATTTGGCATATGCTGCTGTGGTGACCCTGCCCTAGTTGGCAAAAGCTAAATAAATAGTAAATAAACAATGAAGCAAGGCATGCAAGATAATAGACAATGCAGCAGAATTTATGATAGCAGAATTTATGAAAAAGTACAAGAAATGTCAAGAATTAAAAAGCGAAATTGGCAGAATTGTGGGGGATAGTAAAAGGGTAGCTACCAGTGGTAGCTACCTATTGTAGGGTACTTATTGCATTAGGAACAGTACTGGTGTCGAATAAACTTGAAAAGAGAAATAGAAAAACAAGAAACAACCTTGTCAGGATCAGCATGCAAGAATTGTATATGGAAAATAATGTACGTGTATGTTCATTATAAAAGGGACCCTTTTATATTGATCGAGACTCGCTCCCTTAAAACAGTCGGTAAAACATTAACTTGCATGTGTATATAAAAATAATAATAGTATATACATATATTTCCTACAGGTAACCTAGAACTTCAAAAATCTATCTTACACGCAGTTTTCAAGCAGCATAGAACATATAGCTTATCTTATATAGAATTTTATAGTTTCGTTTTCGAAAAGGTCTTTTATTATTTCGTCTTCTAATGCGATCATGATGATGATGTTAGCTAAAGTCGGATAAAAGACCTTTTCGAAAACGAAACTATAAAATTCTATATAAGATATGTTGATGACATACTAGTTTTGGCCAAACCGTCTGATATACCTTATAATACACAAATTTCACCTTTTTTGGCCAAAAAACATACATCCACCAAATACACAAATTTCACCTTTTTTGGCCAAAAAAACATACATAGGGGCACGGCAGGGGGAAAGAGGGGGCGGGGATAAATAAATTTGTCAACGCGGGGCATTTTCTTTTGACAACATAACATATTTCTTGCATTTTCGACTATTATCTTACATATTTCTTGCTTTTCAATTTATTTCCTCCCTCTTTTTGCCCAATTTACGTTTAATATTGCCAACTTCAATTTTTCTGGCGGGGGGGGGGGGGCAGCAACTGTCCCCGTCTCGTATAGGTATATGGCATGCTCAGATATGTAGATATGTGGCTATATTGTAAATTAAATCTATTAATTAATATACTATATAATACTTACAATAATAATGTATTATTTGTTCACTATTTGCGACGGATAAGAGATTCATACAGCCGGCTCTACTACGGGATTAGGTGAATATTGTTTCGATTGTACAAGAGCTACAAGTCCAAATCAAAATACAGTTCCAAGGGCATCAAACCATGCTAAGATAGTGTTATCTAAAACAGCCCACGTTTTAAACTCGTCAAAAGTGATCTTTCCATCCGCATCCAAGTCGGCACATTTGAAAACATTGGCAACCATCTCATCAATAGCATCTTGCGACATAGCCTCCATCAATGGCTGAGCACCACCACTGCCACCTGTCCCAGACCGCAATTGGTGAAGAGATTTGATATCTACACCAGAAGCACTGCCCACGTCGTTGGGGATGGGCGCATGAAACACAGACGAAACAGGTTTATCTGCAGTTTCATCAAACGTAGCCCTCATTTCTTCTTCGCAACCTTTTATGTAATCTCTTACCAGCTCAATGCTTACATTAAAATATGCTTTGAACATATCGTGAAAGTCCTTGTACACTAAATAACCTTTCTTGTCTAAATCATATCCTTCAAATACAAACTTCAGTTTTTCATCTCGACCATCTTTTACCAAAACAGAGAGGGCACAGACGAATTCTTCGAATGAGATTGCACCATCTTCATTTTGATCATAAAACAAGAACATTCTGTCCATTACTAAATTAGTTTGTCTACCGAGTGGTCCCAAACATTGGTTAAATGCCTCTCTCGTGATGCCCTTCTCTTCAGGTGCCAGTGTCTTAAATTGTTCATAGAGAGTTTGGATTTCTGTTTCATCAAAATGAGTTTTATCTTTAAGGCGAATTATTTCATCCCAAGACAATGAGATATGATTGACACTTTTGCCTAAAATTTAAGTTATGCATGATTAATTACTTTGCATTTTAAACGAAAAACGCTAAGAAGCAATTCTTACAGATGCTTGGACAAAATTGGATTGAAATTTGCACAAATTTTGGCCATATCATTGTAAGATGTGTTTCTTAACATTTTCAGTCTTAAACTGATTTGTCGTTTTGAAGCTAAATTTGTACAAACTTCATTCAAGTTTTGTCTATACGTCTGTGAGAAGTGCTTCTTAGCGTTTTCGATTTAAAATTTACTGTTTTGGGGCTAAATTTTTGCTTTAGTAGCTCAATTTTTCGATTCCTTGCATAATATATTCTGAATGCGTAATGAGCTAACTTGTGGGCCCACAGATCGGAAATTTAATTAAATTATCTATTGTTTGAAGAAAAATGTAAACAAAACACGCGCATGAGCAGAACGGATTTGACAGCCTCTTTAATTACAAAATATTAAGAATATATTATCATAATCCTCTATTGACCCTGGTGCACTAATTGGGGTGGGCGGCTTATTGGAGAGGGAGAATTTATAGAGAGGGGGTCTGAAAACAGTACCAGAAATGCAATACATTTACATAAAATTCCAGGCAAAATAACATATCTAATCAATACATAAGGGAGGGACCCTTCCCTTCCCTTGTCTTCCGGCTTCATAAATTTCTACCTCCAAAAATAGGACTCTATTAGAGAGAAGGTTGTTGTTCTTTATCCATTTTTGTTGAAGATGACCAGTGACAACATGTGGAGGGGGATTAGGTGTGGTGAGTCCAGACTCCAGGTCAATCCAATGCAGATCTGTCACATTCTAGTCGTCTTGGTCAGATGGTGGGGAAGTAGTTTTGGACTTGCCTAGTTCAATTGACATTTCCTCAGGGCCTCCACTATACTGTTTTGCTCAAAGAAGCAGAGCGGGGTGCTTATTAGAAGACTTAAGGCCGGCGCACACTAGAGCTATGTGCTTAGCAAAATGTCATTCGTGACTGTTGGCGTAAGGAGATAGCTCTCGTGTGCGGGCGATTTACGAACGACTTTTGTCATTCGTGCCACTTACGCCAAATATCTAACATGTTTGATAATTTCTGCCTCGCGTGCCAAAATCTTTCCGTGTGCGGCGAACGAAAGCTATCTGCTTACGGATTGTCGTAACAGCGCATGCGTAGTATACGAAAGTAAACATCCAAGATGGCGGCGCAAAATGAATTGCTGGCCGAGGCAATTTTAGAGGACAAACTTACTGGCTATTTCTTTCACCGCACATTCCCTTTTGTCCCTATTTCTAAAATCTGCAGAACTCACATCGTATAAACATTTATATTCAGGCCAAAGTTCGACAAGTTTGTCCTCTAAAATTGCCTCGGCCAGCAATTCATTTTGCGCCGCCATCTTGGATGTTTACTTTCGTATACTACGCATGCGCTGGTACGACAATCCGTAAGCAGATAGCTTTCGTTCGCCGCACACGGAAAGATTTTGGCACGCGAGGCAGAAATTATCAAACATGTTAGATATTTGGCGTAAGTGGCACGAATGACAAAAGTCGTTCGTAAATCGCCCGCACACGAGAGCTATCTCCTTACGCCAACAGTCACGAATGACATTTTGCTAAGCACATAGCTCTAGTGTGCGCCGGTCTTTAGACTACTGATAGGTAGTTTCTCAATGGGCAGATTCATATCCCAGTAAAATAGTTAAGTAGTGTAAGGGTGCCCCGGATAGAGCACTTTGCTATCCACTTATCTAGCCAGATACGGATATGCCAGATAGTTGAAAAATATTAGAATGTTAGGGTTTGTAATCCAAGTGATTATATACATTTATAATGTATATAATCTATGTATATAATCAAATGTATATAATCACTTGGATTACAAACCCTAACATTCTAATATTAATTCCACCAAGTGAAGTGCAAGAAACCACATCATTCAAGTCCACCTTATCACAACCCGTACACCCGATTACCTATATATACATGAACTTACGGTTACAGCTCAACAGCTGGCCTCTGTAGCTCAGTTGGTTAGAGCGCTGCACCGGAATCGCAGGGCCGTAGGTTCAATTCCTACCAGAGGACCTTGTGCTGCATTTTTCGCAGTCGTTCCTGGTCAGGTCTTAAAATGTATATAATCACTTGGGATTACAAACCCTAACATTCTAATATTAATTCCACCAAGTGAAGTGCAAGAAACCACAGTTGAAAAATATCCTGCCGACTTGGAGTGAGTTGAAGGATTTTATTGTATAGCTCTCACTCTTATAAAAATCCAGATTAGTGAAACAAATATGGCTGCATAAACAACATAAATTGTTGTTTATTGTGCCCACCCGCTCAAAAAAACCCAGTGATTTATATTTTTTTGAAAGCTGTAAGTGATCCTTGTGTTGTTATCTGGCTGGACAGCCAGATATTGGTTCCTGAACCTTGAATAAAAAAAATATTTGAATAAAAAAGATATTTTATATATCCGGCAGGATAGCAGATAACAAGATTATCTCACTATCCGGTCCAGATATCTGGTGAACGCATAAAGTGTTGTCCAAGTACCACGCACCATACAGTAAGTATTTGGAATCCACTTATTATCCGGAATCTGAATATTATTCTGGTACACTATATACTTTCTGGTCAGACTGCAGAGTTGGGAACTTTTCAACAAGATCTTGAGTGCTTATGCCAGAGTTAAGTGTGCAAATAAACAGTTCCCTTAAAAATAATGGAAATTAGAGATTTGTAGGGGTTATAAGGTGTTATAAG
>CACRXK020003399.1:0-36498 GCA_902702795.2 Paramuricea clavata | reverse complement strand
TGCAACGCCATTGATGTCTGCCCAGCGATTTGAAATCCTTTCCACAATACTCGCATATCGTTGCATTGCAGGTCAATATTTGCCCAAAAATAACGATCAATACCACACAAAGCACCATAATGATCCCTTTCATACTCAAGGTGAAGTTCCAAAAGCTCAAAACTAATGTTAGTGCAGTTAAACTACATGAACTATTCAAAAAGTACAGGAGCGCCGTGAGCGTGAACTGCCCACCTCTCTGGTCAATAATAATAATAATAATAATAATAATAATAATGGAAACTTTATTACTTTCAATAATATATATACACACTACAATGATAAACCTCTCTTTACAGGTAGTTTACCAGTGTCTACTTGAATTAACACTCTACATAATAACATTATTAGTATGACATTAGTTGTGGGTTATCCCATAATAATAATAATAATAATAATAATAATAATAATAATAATAATAATAATAATAATAATAATAATAATAATAATAATAATAATAATAATAATAATAATAATAATAACAATAATAATAATAATAATAATAATAATAATAATAATAATAATAATAATAATAATAATAATAATAATAATAATAATAATAATAATAATAATAATAATAATAATAATAATAATAATAATAATAATAATAATAATAATAATAATAATAATAATAATAATAATAATAATAATAATAATAATAATAATAATAATAATAATAATAGTAATATTTGTTTATATTTTTAACCCGCATAGCATTGGGCCATTCCGGCGCGCCTGCTCTTTGGGTTACTATTAAAAATAGAAGGAAGGCTCATATCGCCCAAAATAGGTCAGACTTGCATACGGCGCCTGAAACTTTCTTCAATTTTTGACTTTAAATGCATTTCTTTCGAATTTAATCGATATCCCTGGCGAGAATGATGACATACAACTCTCAAAACAACGATGCTTTAATCGAAGAGCTTAATTAAATTTGCATGTCTGTCTAAGCAACTTCTCACATGGTCGATTAGGTTGTCTATATTGTGTCTTGCAGGTCTTCAATCGTATGCGATTTTCTCTTTCTAAAATATAATATATCGTATGCGATTTTCTCGGCAAAAAGTTTCTACCACACATTATTACCCTCTCAAAACACTAAGGTATTCATGACGTATTTAATTAATGAAATAAGGTACTTGATGTAATTAAGAACATAAGTAGGTCATACGCAATGCACATAAACGAAATACATGGCAAGGACATGTATAAAAACGAAATATAAAACTGAATATAGGCCTAATTTCAGACAATCCTGGACAAAACCATCTGCGACACTCTATTAAAACATTCGTTTGTGGCTTTTTTATCAGTTAGATCGGAATAATTTACTCGTTTGCGCCCCTCCACCCCTCAAAACAATGTTGGACGATTTATCCGTATTCTACGAATGCAATTAACATTGAATGGTGGGGGAAACGGGTAGGTTGAATTCGAAAGTCTATTAAGAAGGAGCTGGTGAAAACAAACACAACACTTGTAATGTATAATGGGTCCGAAGTGAAGCCTATCGGAAAGACAAGGATTCAAGTTCATTATTAATCCTAAGAATAACAACAAATACAGTATAGAGTTTATGGTCGTGAAAAAGAATTGCAAGTTCATTTTTACTCAGGGCTAAAGCTACTTAACTCATGAATTTACTGGGGGGGGGTCTTACTTGTACAAAAACCATTACCAGCAGACAATTTAATAAAATACAAGAAAAAACATACTCCGAAGAATAACATCTTGTAAACTCAAGATATGAGCTATAACACAAGACAACAATTTTGCGGTGATATTTCGACTCTATTTCAAAGTCATTATCAAACCAGAATAAGCTATTTACAAACTTGCTATCATATTATATACAAAGAAACAGGAAGAGATGACGTATTAGAAACATTACACTATTGACATACAATGATACTAAATTAAGAAAAATTGTCCTGGTTGCAACAGTTCCTACATAGGCAAAACAGAAAGAAATTTGGCTACTCGATTATCGGAACACTCAGATCCACAAAACAGTTCGATTTCAAAACATCTGTCGGAATGTGAACATGCTAATTTCATCCTTAATTTGAACCACATGTTTGACAACCTTAAATTAATGACATAAATGACAGTGACACAGTCAAACTAGACACACCGCTCTCTTTTCACAATCTCATCCAGACTAACACTCAAACTCTTCACACTCTTAAGCACACAAATTCCAACCTTCTCCTATTCCTTGAAGCTCTGTATATTAAATACAGAAAACCCGTGCTTAATAACGGATTAAGAGCGTCTAAAGAACTCGTGGTTTAGTATCATTAATTTAGTATCATTGTATGTCAATAGTGTAATGTTTCTAATACGTCATCTCTTCCTGTTTCTTTGTATATAATATGATAGCAAGTTTGTAAATAGCTTATTCTGGTTTGACAATGACTTTGAAATAGAGTCGAAATATCACCGCAAAATTGTTGTCTTGTGTTATAGCTCATATCTTGAGTTTACAAGATGTTATTCTTCGGAGTATGTTTTTTCTTGTGTCTTACTTGTAGTTATATAACAATTATCAGTCATAGATTTTATGCAAATGCTTTAGAGTTTGCACTGCAATTGCAGAGCCAAAATTAAATAAATTATGTCAATGCTTTGCATGACTGTAAACTATTTATTTTGTATATAAATGTCAGGATGGTGCTAAAACGACCAATTTATATTGAATCTAGCAACACTTCATTTTCTGTGGCAAATTATTGTCTAAATTAGCCTTTTTAGCATCAACGAAACGAATTTTGTGCATTTGTTGACAATACTTAGAAATTTGGTCAAATTTGGCATGAATTTTCCTAAATAAAATATTTCACTTTGCTCTTGAACGTGTTATGCCTATCTAAAACACAATTTTAGCCATTTTTAATTTGATGATATTTAACTGTACCTATTATTCTTTGATCAGTCATTATTCATATGAGACGTAAATTCTGGACATTTGCATATCAATAAAACTGATATAACTCAGATACAAAGTGCGCAAACGATAATCTTCAAAATAAGTTCCAATATTATTTCAAAGTTTCTTAGGAATGAGATGTCGAAAGAATTGAGGTTAGGTGCACGTACTTTACTAGAAGTGGTTTTCACTACGCCTTCTTGCGGCACGTATACGTCAGTCTTCAAGTGTCCACTATTACAACGTCAAGAGTGTCATATAAATTCCTGCAAAGGTCACGCAAATGCTGCATGTGCGTTTTTTGCATATGACATTTACGGTATCTTGTTCAAAATTCGTAAATCAAAGTGCCTGGCTTTAGTGGAATGTCCGTGTACTTTTAGACTTGATCTATTCTCTATAGTTCATATGGAATTCGCCCATCGGATGTAAATGTTGGAAATAATGCAGATCGAACTCTTCATTGCTGTAAGAGCTACATAATGTTTATAACTATAGTTACAGTTAGAGTAACTGCTAACCGTTTAAATTTGCAATGGAAGTAGGCCTAACTAGTTACAGTTAGAAAGTTACGTTAGAGGTTTAAAGAAAGTTACACCTCTGTCCCGCTGTCCATAACTTTCACAACATGCGATCGATTTAGTCTGAAAATTCAAAATTCTGCGCAGCAGCAACCTTTCACAAGTTGACTGACGTTGCACTTGTAGGCATTCTGTGCTATCAGTCAGATCAATGAAAATCTGGCATAATTTCCGCCATGTAATACTGCAGCACGACAAAGGAAAAATATTCGAGCCGTGAGTGAAATTTGAGCGACATATACCTGCGTGGTCGAAGCTTAGGCACTTAGCCGGCTAAATCGTCAAATGCTCGAGGCCAGAATGCACTGACTAGTTACCGTTGCTTTTTATACATTTTTATAACTATTTTTGCAGTTGCTCAAAAAAGTATAAATTTTCCTCAGTGTTTAAAAATTTTACGATAACATACAGCGTATAGTCAGTATTATTGTAACTACATTGCAGTTACGTCATCCATGTGTTTTGATTGGCTTTTAATAACTGACAGGAACAAAAAACATGTATGAAAATCACGCAATCTACACATAACATTGGTGTTATCCACACATATGGTATAAGAGCATTATCTGTTGGTCGAGCCAACGGTGCACGTGTGTAATAATATTAGGGCCAGCTTTACATGCGCAAATAAAAACAAGAAAAACAACATAAATGAGCGATATTTTGTGACTGTTTTTGTGCGAAGACTGCGAAAGCAGGCGAGTTTGAATTTAGTGTATAGGTCTCCCCTTTACCTCGACCATGATAATCCTGGATATCACAAAACCTCATCCAATAATTACGCACCAACTACAGGGAAAACCCACAATTTTCGGCAGTAAAAAAACGGAAAAAGTGAGTAAGAGTAGCACAAGTAGGATCTGGGCTAATTCTGATCGAGAGTTTTATGATATATTTTGTACATGCAACAGGGAACATTTTCACAGCAATTTTAATATGCCAAAAAATTAAAATTAAGTAACTACAAACCACCACTTGATATACTTGTACAGGATATGAGCTGATGTTGATACGTCAAATACATAGACACTATGATTTATCTCTGCATTCGTGCAAGAAAAACTGATTTGCATATACAGTCAACGGGAAAGAGATTATTGAGCCATGCAGCCCATTTGACATTGTCAAACTTGACTTTATCTATAAAGCTACATACGACCAAAACAACAACCATGCAGTATATCCGCGTGAACTGATACCTACATCACATTTGAATCTATATTTTACTAATTCGCCTTAAGAAAAAGTTTACAATAACAAACAAGATAAAGAATCAACAGAAATCGGGCTAAAAGCGAAAAGGCTTCTATTTATGCAGGGCTTTTACTTATTAATAAAGCATTACGTACCTTTAAGGCTTCAGTATGATACATATATTTCCAATTTTTTAAAAACTTATTAATTAAAAATTTGATGCTTAAAAATATCTGAAATGATCTCGCGTATCATAATCGGAAATCAAAGTATTTTTGCCCTGGTATCTATACAAGTGGTTTTGAATTAACGAGAGAACGAAAAGCTTCCCAATATACCCTTGCTATTCCTTGATAGATAAACTCACTCAGTAATTTACAGTATATACAGCACTGAATTATGAGAGATTACAATCGATATATATAATAGTGTGTATAAAATTAAGATTTTTGGTTTAAATAATTTGAATTATTATGATCTGCATAGTATAGATGTCCACCGTGTTATCCTTCAAGATAGCTTTTATTTGTTCGTGACAGTCTCAAATTTTGGCAATTTGGCAGACGTGAAAGAGTGTTGAAGATACCTGTGTAATGTATACATATGAATAGTGTGCATAACTAAGTGAGGCTGCTCCATTTACTGTTGTACAGGGCGAGTAAAAAAAAACTGATACCATCGCGGCTAATTTGAATAACAAAGGTGTCAGTTTTTTTTTACTCACCCTGTGGAACATTTGGAACACTGTGAGTACACACGGTGTTCTGGAACAGTGTTTAGTTTATTATATACGCGTGCAACCATAATTATACTATACCACATGTTATTCGCATAAATCGTATAATGATTTACTGTTGTTAATGGTTTGCAATCTCTTGGGATTTACAAGACACAAATATGTTGGAGGAAAACACGCTACAAATACAATTATTGCTGTTAATGTGATTCTTTTGTTAGCTTTCCTCCAACATGGCCGCCATCTCATCAATATAAACCAAAAATTTGTATATATCTAAGTGCTGTTTGCTTTTGCAACATTTTTACTCGTTGATTTTGGCCAATCCTGGCGTTCAAATAGCATATAATAAGTATAATTATGTCAATATATAGCGGCTTACCCTTTAAAATAACGCTCTATATACAGTGTGCATTGGATACACAAAATATTCATTTTCATTCGCGTGACAATTAGCATTGTCACGTGTTCTTTTCTAGCTGACCTACTTTGAAGTTGAGGCAGCTAGAATAGTTGCGAACAGTTATGTGACTCGTGTTCTGTTCCAACCATTCCATTAGTGTTTCGAAATTTGGGAGTACTTTGAACAGTAAATGGAGAAGCCTCCTATAGACTTACTGTTTACTGTGCAGCCTCTACAATACCCATATAAATTATCATCTATGTTTAATAGTCAACGTTTATTCATAGATATATGGTCCTTCACCAAGTCACGTGTGTATTGTATTTTTCCCAACTACACCAATAGGAATTTTCAATTTACCCTATTGTTCGAGTCACGGATAAGTTTCTTTCCTAAAACATTGCTATTGGTTATTTGGGCAAAAATACAATACACACGTGACCGTTAAGGACCAGATTTATTAAACGTTGACTATAACATAGATAATAAGTTATATTGTTATTCCAATGAGTCTCACAGGAGAAGGTTTTATATAAAGAATTTACTAATGAGGAGTGTTTTATGAGGTATAAAATCACTGCATGTGATCTGACGATCATTGATTTAACCGGTTTAAAGCTCATGAATTTTCATTGTTCGAGTCATGCACGGATAGGCAACTTTGCTATTGGTTAGTTGGGCAAAAATACAATAAGCACGTGACGGTGAACGATCAGATTTATGAATAGACGTTGACTAACATATATGAGTTATATTGTAATTCTAATGAGTTTCCAAACCATCTATTCTATTAAGGCCCATTTCCACTCAGGAAAGTTTTCCGCAGAAAGAAACACAAAGAAAACAGAAAGAGACATAAATAGTTCCATGGCCAGTTTCCTCAAAATTTCGTTTGAAGGTGTCTTGTATGATCTGCCAGTTATGACCCTTGCTGCCCTGTATTGCAATTTCTGCAATACATTTCACTAATGCATTTTAGATATGAAAAAGTTCAGAAGATCCTCAGTTTCTTCAACAAAAAGAGTGTTTTTATCCAGAAAATTTTTCTGTAGATAGGCGAAAATGCAAATTGCTTGGCAAACGTCATTACGACGATCATACAGAAATTCCCAAATTTCCGATAAACCTCACTAATTTCACAATATAAATGTATTGGTGATATTGAAGGTACGGTGACGTATTGTACTCCTCAATATATTTATACACCAGACTCATTCACTGCATGACGAATTTCAGAAGTACTTTGTTTGTCAATGAAACAAACAGCCAGGCCCGGAGCTACGGGGGGGTGTGGGGGGGTGTGACACCCCCCCAGTAATTGTATTCAGTCGGCAGGACTGCTATTCAGTCGGTAGGATTGCTATTCAGTCGGTAGAACTGCTATTTGGGTTAAATATTTTTGGCGCAAAGGGCAAGAACGTGGTGGGAATTTTAGGAACATTTTGAGGAAAAATGTAAAAATTTTGGGAAAATGTAAAAAAATGTTGAAAATTTGTTATGTGGGGAAAATTTTTGAATGTTCCGGAAAATTTTTATACGTCCGGAAAAATTTTTGGACCCCTAAAATGGTACACTGACCGAAAATTTTTTGGCGACGGGGGGGGGGAGGTCGACAAAAAATTTTTGATCCGGAAAATTTTTTTTTGAACCAGTCGGTTGAATTGACCTTATTACACCCCCCCCCCTGAAGAATTTCCTGAGGACGGCCCTGCAAACAGCCACGATAAATTAATTAATATAGAAGTGGTTTTCGCTACGCATGCATCCTAGCCAGCGTAGCGGCACATACGCTGGTCTTCAAGTGTCCACTATATTGCAACATCAAGGCTGTCATATAAATAGCTGCAAAAAGTCACGCAAGTACTAGTGCTGTGCGTTTTTCCGGGATATGTCATTATTCTATTCTATAGGCATTACTCATATTCTAGGCATCAGTGTTGTCAGTCAGATCAATAAAGTTCTGGCATAGTTTCCGCCATCTAGCACACAAGCACGACAAGGAAAAAATGAAGCTTTCAATGAAAACTTGAACGTTAAATCTGCTTCGTCGAAAGCTGGGATATATAAAAAGGCTTTTTAATTGGTTGGATACTGCCAAAACTAACGATGAGAAAAATACTGTAATGATAACGGTAATGGTGTGCCTGATATTCTTGCACAGGATGTATGAGCAAGTACAGGATATGACTGACTTATCAATCTAGAAGAACTGATTTACATACAGTCACGATCAATGCATGAAAAGAGATTATTGATCCTGCCTATTTGACGTTGTTGAACTTGACTTTATCTATCAGCTATATATACGACCAAAACAACCTCCAAGCTTTATGGAGGGTAGTACATTTACAATAACGAACAAGATAAAGTTTTAACGAGAATTAGGTTAGAATCCTAGTTTCCAGAAGGCTCCTAACCTAATTCTTGTAAAAAGTTTATCTTCAGTTGTTGGTTTATCTTGAAACCAAAAGGTTAATTTATTCAAGGCTATTATTCAAAGGCTTTTATTTTTTATTTTAGTATTGATTAAATAACACAGATTTCAGATTAAATAACACAGATATATAACATATATTTCGCATCTTTTTAAAAACGTATTAAAATGTGGATGTTTAAATATTAGAAATGATCCTGTATATCCATGAGTAATCATAATGGGAAAAGTTTTTGATCAGATACCTATACAAGTGTTTTTGAATTAATGAGGGAAAAGCTTAAAAATAAACCCATGCTACTCCGGGTAAATTATGCTCCTCCCACTCACGTAACAAACCAGAAAGGTTTTGTTAAAAGCTTTTATATGAATTTTCATTCCGTGTTTCTATTCCAGTTTTCCAACTGGAAACCGCACCTATAAAAGCATCACCATATATATTTGTTTTATCATTGCGCCATCTATCTCCGACCTGGATAAACAGCAAATTAGGACTTTCAATACACAATCCTTTCAGGTAATAAGATTTCTATTCTACATAGATAGATAAGTAGTCTAATAAATTCGCTCAGTTTACAGGATAGAGCGCTTAATTATGTAGAGATTATATTGATATTTATTATATAAAGTATAGTGCTTTATGGAGATTTCGAACATTGATAAAGGTGATAATCTCACATGTGAGATTATTTATGATAATCTCACATGTGAAAATTATCGCTTTTCCAATTATCGCTTTTCTGTAAAAATTATCGCTTTTCAAAGACTGTGCTCTATATAATAAACAGAAAAATACATGGGTGCTTGGAAATACCAGATTTATTTCTCGTGTTGAACATGATATCTCATTCGTTCGCTGCGCTCACTCGTGAGATATCATGTTCAACACTCGAAATAAATCTGGTATTTCCGCGCACCCATGTATTATTCTCTATATAAAATTTATATGATCCTGTGTTTCTGCATTGAGTACATGTCCATGCCAGTTTGTGGAGAAGAACACCATCCTTTAACTGGAGCTCCGCTAACTCGAACAATTTCTCACTTGCGGGGAGTTCACGAGTTAGGAAAGTTGTACTGTACATTGACACTTAGTTATCCACACTGTTCATATATCCACATTACAAAGGTTTATCTCTTCCATGTCTGCTAGCTTGGAAAAAATTTAGACTGTTATGAACTAATAAAAGCTATCTAAACTTAACCGGGTCGGTGTTGATTTTGTTTATTATATTAATTTAAAAATTAAGAAGGTATAGTCGTTTTACTGTTCAGTATTCGTCACAATTGTGAGCCATTACGATCCACCCTATAAAGAATTGACCAAGTTTGTACCACTTTTACCTAAATAACCTGCTCCATCACAGTGTAAGAGGAATGATTTGCATAATATTTGTATTAAAATATTTTAAATATTTTTGAAACGATTTCAGACGTTGGCGCAGCTCTGCTGGCAAAAATTATTTACACAAACGAACTTAGTTCATTTCAAAGAGCGTGTAATTTATTTAGTATTTAGAATGGTTATATTACCGGCTGCGAGCTCCGTTCTGAGGCCGATGGAAATGGTTTTTTAGTACGGACCGATTTAAACGTTTTATTATTAGCATGACAAAATTACTGGATGCTGATTGGTTGAGAGGTGTACAATTATTTCATTAATTATTTATCTTCTGTAATCAGTGGCAAATACAGCAATTTCATTGGTTTACAGGAGTGCGATTGGAGCATTAATCGAACCTTTTCTGAACTGTAATCGCACTCTTGTCTACAGCCAATGAAAATCAGTCCAGTATTTACAACTAGTCAATCAGCATTCAGGATACAAACTTTGAATTTTATTTTTTTATTGCTGTAAAAATATTCAATTTGGAGGAATTCACAAATTTTGAAAATTTTGACCTTTTAATTTTTAAATCAGCCCTCGAAAACGGTCAAAATTGAGGTCGGCAAAAAAATGCCGACCTAAATCTGAGCTAGCTCGGCACATCTCGGCATTTTTTAAAATCTGTTTCCATGTCTCGAAGCACTAGTATATAGCCTGCACTAGTAATCACGTATTTACGAATCATTGAAAAGTAATGTCACGAAGCCGAAGGCTTTTCTTTTAGAGTCTTACCTAAATTATATATAGAATACCCGTTAATTCTTAAACCTTACACCAAAGTGTATCGAATTCTATAATCGCTGACTTTTTAACAGCTATCAGCACCAAAAAAATTCTTACTTTGGCTGAATTATGGTCGGCAACCTGGGAGGTTGATAGGTCGGCATTTAGGTCCGCATTGCCGAATGGCGAATGCCGACCTCGTTTTCGAGGGCTGTTAAATTATATATTTTCTGACGAAAATGACCTACCTGTTCTTCCAGCAGAAGACACCGAACTAGGCACAACCAGCGGTTATATTTGAACCAGTTTCAGATTAAACTGAACTAAAGAACTTTACTATTTTGAACACGTTATAAACATGCAAACATGGCTTCCCAATTATGTGTTGATTAATTCAAACAATGTTGTCATGTGATTATACCGGAAATAATACCCGGAAGTTAATAATATGTTAATTTGGTTATGATAAATTTAATTCAAAATTGTACTATTTCACTTAGCCCGCGTGCAGGCCCAAGGGAACTGATAGTGGGCCTGCAAGCAAGGCCCGGTATTTTGTACTTTCCGCGTTCGCCCACGAACGCGGCATTCTGATTGGCTGTTTGCTGTTGGATTCTATAATTAGATCGGTGATTCATCACAAAGGCTCTCGATAAGCTTAAAATTCGAAAATTGATCGCTTTTTACGATTATAAATGGAACAAGAACAGACTGTTTATTGTTTTCTTGAAGGAAGAGATGTTTTTGGCGTTATGCCAATGGGGATTGTTTGTCGTGAGGTGTTGGAATAGCAACATTACGACTGGGGTAAACTATAGTAACCTTTACTTCAGTTTCATTAATTTCAAACAGGCTTGATACGTTATATGTTCCTCAAGAAAATTATCTTTTGGTTAATGTTGACTCTGTTCTTGCACTGAAGAAAACAGCGCTTTTCGCGGTGAAATGTAAGCCTATTTGAAACACTTTGCGATTTGCAAGGCTTCGGCTTCGCTGAGAGAACAAAACAGAATACAGTAATTGCCGTTTGAAACAAAACAATCTGGACGCTCTGAACGCTCTCTTCTTTTGTAGAGATCTTTACCAAATGAAATAACTTAAATAAATTTCGTACTTTCCGCCGCCAACAAGAATTGCACACACGATCTGATTAGTGAGACAATTTATTTATTGCAATGGCGACAGCTAAGCACACATTAATGCTAATGTGGTCGACTGGTCGCACGACTTCCCTCACGATTTGAACTTTGAGACTGGTTTTCTGTTCAAATTCGTCCTAATTTAACAGTTCCGATTTTAGTTGAAAATGAGCACTTGCAAATTTGGCAATTACTGACTGCGTTGCTTGCTTTTTTGGAGTTAAAACGCGCAGCCATTTACACAGTGTTTCTGTTCTGAATAAGCAGAGAAAAACCCCGCAACATTTTAATGTGAGTTCGTTGTTAATATTTGGGTTGCTGTTATTGGTTCTTTTTTGACAATTGACGCGCGAATGGGGCTTGTTATGAAAAGGGGCGTTTTAGAAAATACCGGGTCTTGGTTGCAGGCCCACTATATATTCTTCCCTTGGGCCTGCACGCGGGCTATATTTCACTAAGAATTGTCGTGACAAAAATTTAATAATTACATTGAATTTCAACAAATTGTACTTTTGTGCTTTTCCCCTTCAAACAGTTTGATTACAGAAGATAAATAATTAATAAGTAATAGAACGAACTAAGTCGTATTATTCATGCCATAATCATACTCGTGATTAACAAATCAACCTCCCGCTACGCGATCGGTTGATTTTGTAATCACTCATATGATTATGGCATTAGCACTCCTATTCGTTCTATTACCATCAACAGGTGGGAAATTTGTCGTCGCTGACCAAAAAATCGCGGGCAGAAACAAAGCTCATTGCATTTACATTCAAAACAAAGCGGAAAGTTAGCAAGAAGCTGTTTTAGCTGACGATTTTTTGCTTTCTGTTCAACGATTTACAAATTAACGGTTATTCTCTTAAAAGCCGACTATGAGTTCTTTGGTTTGGGACATTTGTTTTGTAATCGAGTGATTGGAAGAAGTTAATATGGCGACGTGAACATGGGAGTAAATACCGTATACGTCGATTTGTGGCTTGTTTCAAACCGTAATAAACGAAGAAAGACGTGATATGAGAATGAAATGTAAGTTGAAATTAACTTTATATGCCTCAACTTTTCCATCCTATGTTTCTTAATGTAACTTCAGCTGTCTAAGTTCAAAATACAAGCTCGCGAAATTTGACAAATTTTGAAAATATGTAAAAATAGCTTGACTTTGAACTGTATTTTCTCAAAAATAGCCCATGGCCTCAATTTCAAATATAGGTAAATGAAAAGAAAATTTTTTTAGGTGTTTGTAGGTATCAAACATATCGTCAGGAAAATAGGGGCTCACAATGTTTTAGCTGAGTCTTTGAGACCCAGTTGCTTCGCACGTGTTGTTGTCAAATTTTTGCCAGGAATCAAAGGCCGAAATGTGAACTTCCTTCATGAAAACCGCTTCGAGAAGGGTCTAGATTGAAAATTTAGTTATTAATTTTGATTTCGTGAGCATATTTTGGTCACACGTTAAATATTTTTGTACTTGATGAGATTCAAAATTTGTTGTATATTCAAGCCCGGCTTTAGTGTAATTTTGGTGATGACCGGAACAGAAATAAAGATATTTTAAAAACTGGCCGTGACCTCACGATAAAACGTTCTGAAAATGTTCTCTGTTTCATGTATTTTTATTTGATATCTCAGGTATAAGCGTAAAAATAGGGGCTCATATACTTTACGAGGTTGTAAAATGCATGACTTGCCCCTATTTTCATGTAAACATTCGAAATTTTTCGACAACATAGTAGCGACTGTTTCAGATCGAATGCACACGGACAGCCCACCAGAGACAATGGCAGGGTACTGAAATAGAACGTCACTAAAAAATTCTGTATGATTAATTTAGATCATGTCCATTTTCAACATAAAACAATCATTTATTTTGTACAAACATTTGGCAATATTTACACGATTGTGCCTTTTTGTAAACACACGTTGCGTGTATTCCACGCAATTGTGTTTTTCAATTTGCTCGCGCATGCTCAGACAAATTTCCCACCTGTTATTACCATCATTAATTGTACTGCAGTGCAATTAATGATTTTCCCGAAACAAACAAAATGGCGGAAAGGTATTTTAAACACAAATGTGAAATGAAATTGCAGTGGAGGAACTAGATGAAAATACGAGTGAAAGCACCAAATTTTGCTTTAAAAGAACTAAATGAAAATACAAACAAAAGCACCAAATTTTGGTTGAAAGTCTGGCAGGACTGGGCTTTGGCGAGAGAATATGATGTAGACATTGAGAAGTAGCCTACGTATCCAAGTTTGTCATGCTAATAATAAACAAGTAATCATGCGATGTTGCTCGTACAATTAGGGATTAATAGTACTCGTGATGTTTGGAAATTTGCCAAATTGGACTCGCCCCGGCGGATCGTCCAATTTTGGCAAAATTTCCAAACATCACTCGTACTATTAATTCCTAATTGTACTCGCCATCGCATGCTTACCTATACAAATAACGTGTTTATTTTTTTATTTGATGGTTCATGGTTATATGATCAATTCCAATAAAATTCGAGTTCCAAAGTACATTTGAGATCGGTTGCGTTTGTAAAACGACGCGATAAAAAACATGTACGTATTGCGCACATGTGGTTAGCCTATAGGATTGGCAATTGGTATAGCTTGTAGCTAATTTCGTTGAAAATAAGTAAAATAATCGCTCGTTTGCAATCGAGGCCATCTTGGTTGATTTTTCAACCATTGAACCATAAAATTTTTATTGTTCATTCTTTATCGTTAAAGCCAGAGACCGTATAATACAGCAACATTTTTAAAAACAAACTGGAAAATATTAAATGAACTCTACTATTTCGCCGTAAACGGCTTTTTCTTGCCCAGTTCCAAGCATCATAGGTCACTATAGAAGCCACAAACTTTGCATGTTCATATATTTGCATGCTATGAAGACATTAATACCACCATTCGATTCAGTGAAACAATATCAACTCATTTCTATAGTTTTAGTCATTATCAACATTGTAGCAATTTATGGCCTCTAAAAGTTGAGCGAGATTGTATATTATCAAATTAATCAAATGTCTGAACAAAAATATGGACTAGCCACACCTTTCGCTGAACATAGCTTCGGCCACGCTTCAGGAGTAATTTAACCTTCAGAATCGATATACGACGTCTTCCGAGTGCTAGGATGTAAACATCGCAGTTTCGACAATTCAATTTGTATTTCCTGTTGAAGCTATCGCTAAAAATTTGGATATTCTGAAATACCAAAATTCAAGATGCAAATCGGTAGATACAAGCTTGAAAATAACATTCTGAATAGTGTCTTGGATTGTGATTCGAACAAGGCTATTACGAAAAAGTATGCATGTTGAAAGGGCCGAAGTTATGTTCGGCGAAAGGTATGCTTTAATAATACTGTGTATACTTTGTTGGGGAAAATTGTGTAATCTAATGAAGTATGGTATAACTTGACCTCTAAAGGTCGTAAATCGCTATAATGTTGACATTATACTAAAACTATTGATAGGAATTAAACAGATTTAGAACGAGGACGCGGACGTCAACGACGACGTGAAAATGGCGTCAAAATGGCGTGGCATATCCATACGTGGACACAACATGCCATTTTCACGTCGTCTTTGACGTCCGCGTCCTCGATCTAAATCTGTCTATTGTTTCGCTGAGTCGAACGGTGGTATCTTCATCTATATAGCATGCACTGAATATTACACATTAACCTCCAAAGTAAATCGACGATATCGACCTGGTCTGATTATGCTCAAACGAATAAGAGTATGCCTTTAACTACAAATTTTCATAAACCAACGGCTCTTTCGTATCTTGAACTACAAAATTTCGCACATGCCCAGGCTAAGCACTGTCAAACGACGACACTTTTATGGTTTTTCACATTGTAGTTAGCCGCGCATGCGTAGGCTAAGCACAAAAACTGGATAATAACTTTAATAAAAAGCCTTTATGGTTTCAATGCAGTATATGCTTTTCTCCTCAACGCACAAAAGAATACAGAAGGCAAACTAATTAAAATTATTTAGTTTCCGTATAATTGTACTTATACGAACATTCCTGAAAAATACTTTTTGGCACACAACTACAAATTTTTATAGATGCCGAAAACCTTTTGTTCATTGCAACATTTATGAATAATATTTGACCGAATTTAGGCTTGAAATCATGCTTTAAACTGCCGTTTAAGGAATCTTTTTATTTTTTCTGTTTAATTTAAGGACGAGTTGTATGTTATGGTATTTATATTTAAATTTATATATTTCGAAGAATAACTGAATATATGTGGAACATAAAAGCACTGGCCAGTGCTATTTTATGTATATATTTGTTTTTACGCAATTAATAAGTCCGTTGAAGTCAATTCACTGTATTCTAGTATCTTTAGTATCGATTGGCTAGATTTTCGACTTTGTGAGTATCGTTTTGAGTTAATGTATGAATGCATCGTTTTGAGAAAATTGTCTTCACTCCTCGGTTCTTCGCTAAAAAGAACTCCTTCGGACCACATAGAGTGCCTAAAATTGCAACTGTCATATATGACGAATTAGTTTGCTTGCGCAATTATTTGTAAACGCTATTAATATTAATTTAATTGTTTTTTTAATAATTTGAACTTGAGAACGAGGTCAAGATGACTTCGAAACTTCGTCCTTTAATAAATTTATTATCGCTATATCATATTTGTCTTTTTCTATATTTATATTTATATTTTGTAAAGGGCCCACTGTTATTTGTGTTAAGCTGTTGTGGTGTCCCAGCTTCTTTAATGCAATTGCCGATATGATGTTTGGAAGCGAATCACCATTACCAGAAATCTGATTCATTTCACATCACGAAAATACCGCATACCAACTAGAAAATACATGCATGCAGAAACCCTCGCCTTGCTGACAAAACCATTGTATTTTCCGAACGTGAAGTATTTAAAGTAGTTGTCATGGTAACACGATATTTTTTAAAGCATATTTTTACAAATGAAAAACCCCCTAAAAATATCTCTTTTAATTACAAATTACCAATTTTGTAAGCTTCAATTTAAGGTAAAATTCAACCACAAACGCTTCGCAAAACGATTTAAAGTGTTCTTTTAATATAGAACTAAACTGCCTTTATCGATAAACTTTGAGTTCGAAATAAAATGATTCCAAATTCTCCCATGCAAATAACTTTGCTTAGCATAATGAAAAGGGTAATCAATAAAGAAACACTGAAATAATACGCTGTCTTGTTTCATACTTATACGCAACGATCGGCTTTTAAAGTAATTACAGTATATATTAAAAGCAAACAATGTATCAATATTTAAAACAAACTTACCTTCGTTAACGTCGGCACCTTTACTGCCTTCTTTTAGCAATTCTTTTGCCTTTATTTCATCAAAAATCTTTTGAAATTTACAAAATCTTGCAAAAATGAAATATATTTGCAAGAAATCATCAAATCAATTTCGCTGTCGTCATGCAGTCGTTATAATGCTTGAAATAGTGCTTGCAGTATATTCCTTGAAATTTTCTTTAACATGCCAGTTCGAGAAAGTCCTATTTTTCAGCTGTATATATATATATATATATATATATATATATACATATATATATATATATATATATATATATATATATATATATATATATATATATATATATATATATATATATATATATATATATATATATATATATATATATATGTAAATTGTTTCAATGAGCTTTCAAGCAATTTTGCTTTGAGGAAATAAGCATTGATTTACAATGGGAAAATCAGTTTAGTGTCAGTGGCCAATTACACAAATGCTTCATGTTAAACTTCTGAAAATGAAATATATGAAAATGAAATATATTTGCAAGAAATCATCAAATCAATTTCGCTGTCGTCATGCAGTCGTTATAATGCTTGAAATAGTGCTTGCAGTATATTCCTTGAAATTTTCTTTAATATGCCAGTTCGACAAAGTCCTATTTTTCAGCTGTATATATATATATATATATATATATATATATATATATATATATATATATATATACATATATATATATAAAAGCTGACATGAACAACAATTCTTGCCTGTTCTGGAACTGACATGGCCATTTGCATCACATGTTTGACGGGAAGTGCGATATAACTAATTGTTGAAGAATTTGTAGATGGAAATTTCGGGTGAGAATTTTATAAATTTATTGTAATTAATCAGGAGTAGTTGCAAAAAATGCAACTATCAACCCTCTGGCAGGTACAGAACTTGTCTCCCTGCAATTTAATTCGAAGTGCTATAGGCTGAATAGCGCTCTAACAACTAGGCCTGAGCTACAGAGAGACAGTTGTCGAGCTATAACGATAAGTTGATCCAAAATACTGCTGGTGATAGTTCGAGTGAGATGCCCCAAATCCTGATATATTTGCCCATACACAGTTCATTAGCATCAGTTTAATATTAATACATGAACTTGTGGCTGGAGCTGAACATCTGTTTCTCTGTAGCACGTTTGCTTAGAGCGGTGCACCGGATTCGCAGGCATAGGCGCAGGATCGATTCCCGCCATGCAAAGGCCAATAGTTACATTTCTCGCAACTGCAACTGCACCTGATTATATCTAATAAATACATGAAATTTCCACTCGAAGTTTTTTTCTACAAAATATTTAAAATTAAACATAATATATTTTATGCCCTTCTTATACATTCAATTAGCATAAAAAAATGGCAACGTCGTACCTATTAGACCATAGGCGTTTTTGGGCAAACGCGAAGCCACTGAAGAGAAGAATTCTAGAAGGAAGTGAAGTTATTCAGCAGAGCGACTATCTAAAGGACTTTCTGCTTCTAATTCAGTCAGATGGGTTAGACACGGCTTATGACGTATATGGTGACGACGAACCTCGTCCTCCTCCTCCAGAAAGTGCCTATCTTAAAGCACCTGAAGATGTCGCGTATGATTATGACGTCATTGTTGTCGGGGCAGGTATGGCAGGTCTCTCTGCAGCGTATGAGTTGAAGAAAGCAGGGCTTTCAGTGATCATTCTGGAGCAGACAGAACGTTATGGTGGGAGAGTATTTACTTATGGCTTGGAATCAAATCTTGCACCTGGTTTATATGGCGAAGGTAAAGTGTATGTGGTACTAGTATAGTAAAGTGTACTAGTATAGTACCTACAGTAGATGTATTTTTCATCAAGAATACACTTTTCACTTGACAAGTTTTAGCACAATACAGCGTGATCGGCACCGTACAGCACAATAAAAACATGACGTAAATCGAAAGAAAAACTCTCGTACAATCTCAGATAATGGTTTCAAAAGAATATTACGGCAAGGTTTATTTTTGTCACTCAGCAGTAGGGACGGGTTTTGCTAAACTAAGCAGAGAATTTTGAAGAGAACGTTTTGGAGTTTAAATAAATTCCACTACAGTACTTCATGTAAGTCAATATTTGGAAAATATAGGGGCGGGGTTGCTGCATGCATGTATTTCTAGTAATTGCTTTAATCATAACTTTAGTTTTGTCATGGCTTTTACATCGAAATGGCGGACATAAAAAATACTCGCACCTACGTAGTTCATTTTGTAACCCTATAACTTGAAGATAAAACTACCACTTATCTCATACAGCATATACACTTATCATCGTAGATGTAATTTTAATGCCGTTGGGGCAGTTACAACTTTCTGCAATATACCAATTTTGTAAACAATATTTTTTCATCGCACTATTTGTGCGACTACAATACGATCGACATTTTTGTTGTCCTCACTTAGAACTTAACCCTCTAAGTATAGTTTAAATGACTTTTACGATTTTTTGTTTGCATATATACTTTGAACCGAAATGAAAGTGTGAATACCACCATCGCTTCGAACTTCTTCTGTGTCTAATGATGATAAAAATCGCGATTGAAAGCTGGAGTATACTGTTTTTGTCTATGAAAAGAAGCCATTGTTGTTGCACGCTTTCACACTTGGACCTACTTGGAAGCCTGTGGCAATGGTTTAAATACAGTTTAGGATCTTTTATTTACATATTTTGAACAAATTAAAATAAAAGTGTGAATACCGCTATTTAATATCCCTCTTTTAAACTTCTCTTGCGGTTTAACGGGTGCGTTCCTTTAGTGCAATCCGGATTTGGATCTTCAAATCCGATTATCGATTTTCAGTTTAATTTAACAAAATCTTAAAATAGATTCGAATCTGATCAATCGACCTCAACATATGGATTTTTCGGGTTCAATCTGAAACTATAGCTTGATTAGGATTCAACGTTCATTTTGAGCTTCTAGCCTTCTAGCATGTACCTTGACCCGACCGAAAGGCATAGTGGGACAGAAAACTTATTGTAAAAATGGCGGGAAAACAGCAGGCAAATTCCGATTCTCACACCTCGTTCCATTGTTTAAAGGACAATGGCAACGAACATTTTTATTGCCTATTTCAATTCTACTTCACGACCCAACAATGAAAATATTATCATTTCCTTCTCGAACATTTTAATCTATGAATAAATAAATTTGTTTCGCCGCCATCCTGGAAAAAATTTTGAAAAAATTATCTCGAAGGTCAATGAACTTTGTGACGTCATTAGATGGGCAGCACCAAAACTACAAGAGAGAATTCTATTGCGTGCGTGTTATGTTAGCTAAAAATATGTCATTTTTGAACGTTCTACTGGCCAACACTCTTCGCAATCAAACAAGAGAAGTTTACACTATCAGATAAAAACATATCGAGCGACTGGGAAAGCAAGGAATGGCGCAATTTACAATACGGGTAATTGATCATAAAATATTGCTTTAGTGTTTGCCTTGTTACACTCGTATTTCTGCGTTTATTTAACACGGAGTAGGATATATACTATGAGAAATAGTGTTACAAACAAGTTGCACACTTGGTAAAACTTTTCTGCCTTTTGTTTTGGCTCAAAGTGCACCACGCGTGGTAATACTCGGTGTTGTTTATAGTCATGAAATTGTGTTTACACAGCTAATGACATAAGATAATGTATTTTGTGGCATAAATTAGCATACGCGTTTAATTTCAAAATGGCGGACAACTGTTGAAATTTTTATCAAATTTTCTCAAAAACTAAACGCGACAAACCGGCCAAAATATAAAATTAAATATTCCGTAAGTATACCTAATAGATATAGGTAATAAAAATTTGGGTTGCTATTGTCCTTTAACGAATCCAAAAAATCCGAATCCTAAAAATCCAAATCTAGATTTACAAAAGAAACGCTCCTTAACGCTGCAAAAAATCGGGATTGAAAGCTTGCGTACTTTTTCGACCACTACTGCTGAAAAGTCGCTAATGTTGTTGTGAGAATATGCCCATTTTTGTATTCAAAAACAGTACATAAAACAATTTGCAAACTTTTAATCGGTATTTTTGGCTCCGTTAATCCCAATACTAGCACTAAGGGACCGGTCATAAAGTAACTGCTAGGGTGGGCTGGAGTGATTTGGGATGGGCCATGGAAAATCTTTGGGCAGTTGAGATGGGCCGCCAATTTTTTTGTATGTCCACGGTTGGGCCACCAAACAAAAACCCATGTCTACTTCAAATAATAATAAAAGTAAACAAAACTATCCAAATTATCAAATGCAAATGATGCTATTGTAGCCAGTACTTTGTTTTATACAACAACAAGAAGTGATCGAATCACAGCAAATACAACCAATTGGAGAGCAGCTCAGTATCGTAATTGGTGATGAATGTGTGTTGGTCAGTCAAGCTTGGTGGAATTAATTATGTATGTCAATACAGTGCCGGTGTATATTTACAATGTTCATACCTGCAAGTTTTTTTTATTATAAAAGTGTATTTTCCCAATCTAAATTGGGTGGGGGTGGGTTATGAAATAAATTTGGTAAGATTAGATGGGCTTTGAAATTTTTGTCTACATCCTAAGATGGGTCACCAAACTTATTGGCAAAATTTGTGAGATATCTCCAGCACACCCTAGCAGTTACTTTATGATCAGTCCCTAAGAGAAGTCTAAAAAAGTGATCTAGTGGTATTCACACTTCTATTTTTGTTCAGAATATGTAAATAAAAAATCCTGAACTGCATTTAAACCTTAGATACAGGGTTCCCAGTGGGTGCAACGGTGCAAGCGTTCTCTGACAACAACAATGGCTTCTTTTTTTGTAATCAAAAACAGTACGCAGGCTTCAATCGCGATTTTTGGCGTCATTAAACTCGAAAGAAGTTCGAACAATCGATAGTGGTATTCGCACTTCCTTTTCTGTTCAAAATAACTAACTTAGTGAAAGTAGTGCAAACTATAGTTACAGGGTTCCAAGTGAGGACAACAAAAATGGCGATACGATCCTCTTGCAGTCGCACAAGTGGGATGAAAAATGTTGTTTTGCACAAAATTGGTATATCGCAGAAAGTTATAGCTACCCTAGCGGCACTAACATAGCATCTACGATGATAACTATATGCTGTAAGTATAGGTGGTTGCGTTATCTTCAAGTTACAGTTTCTAAAATGAACTACGTAGGTACGAGTACGTTTAATGCGCCATTTTGATCTAGACGCAAACGCTATGACAAAACTAAAGTTATGATTGCTAATTACAATTCAAATTAAAAATTTTGAAACGTACATACCTTGACAATCATTATCTGCTTATCATCGCATAAAAAATCCTATATTTTGGGCATACAAGTAATAACAAATAGGTAAAAAGAATAGAACGTTACCGTCTGTCTTTATTGTTCTAATTTCAGGCGGTTGCCGTGGCAACAGATAACTCTGACGCGATAAAAGCGTATCCCGGATGCATGCACATCAACAACATTAGCATTGTTGCTTGCGTTTCCAGTCCCTGTCTTCTGGATTGTCTATATGGGTTTGCACAGCGAAGTAAAAAATGATTCCTATTTCAAGTTAAAAACACAACATGTTGTGCTTTTTTAGTTTTCTGGAGACAATTTTTGGAATATTTCGATTTTGAAATCAAGCTTGCCGGATCATTAGTTTCATAAATCCAATTATCTACTATAGTCTGCTAGTAAACATTGCGTCAGATTTACTGGTCAACTAGCCAATCAGAAAGCGCGAAAGCTTATTTGGTATGCAAAACTTATATTAAAAGGCCATGTTTAATTAAATAAATATTTTTTTATCTTTTAGCTGGAGCTATGAGATTGCCTGGTGATGTTTCTGGTACAACCGAAAGACCACACTTTTTAACAGATGCTTATATTAAGGAGTTTAACCTTCCTATCAAAGCGTTTCGAAACTACGATGCAAATGGGTTAACCCATATTTATGGTTTTCCGACAGAAATATCCAGCGGTATGTACGCTACTGCCATTTTTGCTTTTATAAACTTACACACTTTACTCTGCTTGGTTTAAAAATGTTATTATGAATATAGAATAGCCACATATCACATTCAACTAAGTTTTGTTACAGTATAATTTAGAAGGTCGTCAATTAAATTTTAGTGTTCAAGAATTAGATTTTCGTGCAGTTATGGCTGACCTATTGATATTTTAACTTGAATAAACATTTGTGAAAATGTAATTAAAAGAAGTACCTTTACCAGGAGCACAAATACATTCCCTTAGAAGCAAGCAAGAATATGAATAATGTTTTACTAAATCTAAAGACGCTTTCTTAAAATATTTGCCTCAAAACTCTAACAAAATCTACCAATGATAGTTTCATATTCAAGTCCATTAAATGAATTCCAATTATTAAATTTTTTAGGACCCTCAATCGGTCATTAAATCCTCGAGAACTTCACGTCCATAAATAAAATCAAATTAATTTATTACGTCTTTCAATCGGCCATTAAAACCATGGGAACTTCACGTGCATATTAGGAGTTACCTTTAATTATCCAAATGATATGCATGGTTCATGCAACTAGTTTATAGAGGAAACGTCAATTCTACCGGTATAAATAGAATAGTTATTAGTCGCGTTGTATTCGCTTAATTCAACAAGATTATTCTCAACTTTGTTGGTTCTTTAACGTTCGGAATAAATTATCATTTATAGCTGGCCTTCCGCTCAGAGGATTCGGCGAAATATTAATTAACCTAACTGGGTAATATTCCGCCGAATTTTTCTCTCGCTCCGGGTCTGTCGTAGGTTCCCAGAGCAGCGCCGCCAGTTCATTCAACTGTAAATATTTTCTTGATTTATAAAAAGCGTTTGATACGGTAAACCACAACATATTACTGCCCAAACTCTAGTTACATGTTTATGGTATCAAGAATACACCCCTTATGTTTTTCAAATCTTACTTATCAGATCGATCTCGGCAAGGTCAAGTAAATGGGGAACTTTTCACGTTAAAATTTCTAAAATATGGAGTTCCCCAGGGTTCAATTTTTGGTCCACTTGTGTTTTTAATTTATATCAATCGTTCACCGAACCTCTTACAACACTCTATACGGCACGAATGTTCGCCGATGATACTAGCATCACAGTGTCCGGTAAATCAATTGAAGAACCTGAGGTGGTCGTTAATGCTGATCTCAATAATATTAGAGAATGGCTTCTATCAAACAGGCTTTGTCTTAACCTAGTCAAAACGGAATATCTTCTGATTGTATCATGGTGCAATTTTAGCTCGCTGGAAGAACAACCGCGTATTGTTATTGAGTATTAACCAATTAAAGGGATTCAGGTTAAAAAAGCTCTTGGTGTCAAAGTTGATCAATTTTTAACTTGGGACAGTCATATTGACCATATTTCGAAAAAAATCTCTTCTGTAATAAGTGCAATAAAAAAACAAATGATTGAATTACTGATTCCGTTAATTTCATGTCAGTCTATCATGGACTTGTCCAACCTCATTTCGGCTACTGTTGCGAAGTTTGGAATTCCATTAGCAGAAACCAGTCTGAATGGACTACAAAAACTTCATAACAGATGTGCTAGAATTATGATGAACTTCAAAGATGAACTTGGGCAATCTCAACTGGCCCTTGATCGATTAGGGTGGATAAGCGTGGAAGAAAGGCGAAAACATATTATGACCCGGCTCATGTTTAAGGTTGTCAATAATTTAGCACCGCCGAGGTTCTGGAACATCAATGTTCCAGAATTCCAATCATATCCACAGTTATTTATTTTCGAAGTTCAAATTCGTCTCTTTTCTGCTACGACCAAATACCGAGTATGGCGGAAAATGTTTCCGATATAGTGGGGTTAAAATCTAGAGTACCATTCCTGAACAAGTAAGACTGAACAGCGAATCTTTAAATTCTTTCAATAGGAATATTTCCTCTCTTATTTGTTTTGTAATATGTATTTTGTATTCGTAGTTCTTAATATTTTTAGCGATTTTGTATTTGATATATATTTGTAACATTATAAATTAATATCTACGCCCCACTTGGAAAGCAGCTTCGGTTGAAGTGGTCAGCGTAGTCAAATAAAGTTCTATCCTATGTAATATATCAATATTGTGATTGACGTAATTAAAACTAAATCGTACATAAGTCTTTGTTTGTGTAAAATGCGTCACAGTGACACATTGTAATTTGGTAGGGTAATTTGGTAGGGTATTATAGGAAGTGATTGAATGAGATTGTTGCTGTTATAGATCGTAGCGAGACAATCGTAATGTTTAACGGTCTAAAACTCACGTTGTAGCTAAATACTATTTCTCACATAATACAATCAATAAAATCATAAAATATGCAGTCTCTTGAGCATTTATTGAATGAACCAGGTGGTTGAATCACAAGTTCCGCGCAACAGGGTCTATAATTTATAAATATCGCATGGAAAAACGTCATGATCTTTATCCACTAATTTAAATGAGAATTTTTATCACAATCCTTGGGCCACAGATACGCGCAAGCACACCGCACACCGCATGCATAGCGGTAAAAAGTAAAACATACCTAGATTCAAGATCATTCTGAATTATGTCATAGATAAACACCGCGAAAACATAGCTGCGCATGTGCGGAAACTACAAAGTGGGGGCAAATTTAAGTTCGCGAACAATCAAAACAGAAGCATGACTATTCAATCATTCAAGACAAATGAATGTGGAAGAGAAAATGTAGTCGCCGGGTGGATTATAAACCTCAATAGTTCCATATACATATTTGTCATTGCAACTACAATATGTCTCCGTATTGTTGAGATCAGCGATATATATGTATCAATCCATGCATGATAACATTTTCAATCTGATATCGTTTTTCCCATCCACTTTGCCAAGCGCGATCCGCGCATGGCTCTGGAAAAAGAAAATGTCACGACAAAACCCTTAACCAATGTCGTTCAATAATGGATGATGCATGTCATCGCTAAAGGATAATGATTCCGTGATGTATGAAAACTTTACGAAATTGTTTTCGGCCCGGATACTATAGGCCTGGCTGCGGTGACATTCAATTATTGCATGACTTTTTATTTATTTATTTATTTATTTATTTATTTATTTATTTATTTATTTATTTATCTAACATATCATGTTTAGGATGGGAGGAACAGTATTTTAATAGAGTGTGGCCCAACTGGAAGGATGGAATGCATAACGACATGAAGGAAATTATTAATGATATTGGTAAGTACAGACTTGAAACGTATAAGTGTAGCCGGTATTATGCAGTTGCAGTCCGATAGCGAAAAGGTTACCATTATTATAAGTAATAGCATAAAAAGAGGCGAATTAGCTATTAAAACGTCCCGCCCGATGAGGGTCGTTTAGTAAAATTCCCTTGGGCGGCGCTTGATGAGGGTCATTTAGTAAAATTCTAAATTGACCCGAATCGAGCGGCGCCCAAGGGAATTTTACTAAACGACCCTCATCGGGCGGGACGTTTTCAATAGCTAATTCGCCTCTTTTTATGCTATTACCTTATAATATCATGATTGCGGGTATTCCCTTTGTTCTCGCAGGGCCATTAAAAACCAATTAACAATAAATAATTTATAAATTAAATGGTATAATTGTTTTCCATGTCTTTGTTTAGTTTTGGCGATTTCAGATATCTTCATTTATATTCATTTTTTTCTAATCGTACCTGCTTTGACGTCGTATCGGCTAGGATTAGAATTAATCCTACCTGACATGACGTAAAAGCGGGTAGGATTAGAAAAAATGAATATCATGAGGTATATTAGTTTTTAATTGCCTTGCAAGAACAAAGGGAACACCCCCAATCATGATATTATTCCATTAAATAATTCGCTAAAAAAAATTGGCTGCCCTGTCAACTATACAGTATCCACATTTTCCCACAGTTTTCAAACAGCAGTGCAATTTTCTGTAATCACAGTGCAATTCTCTGTAATCACAGTGCAATTCTCTGTAATCACAGTGCAATTTTTTGTAATCACAGTGCAATTTTCTGTAATCACAGTGCAAAAATCTGTAACAAACTGATCTGATTGGTGGAAAAACATTGTGATGATTAAATCAACCAATCAGTTTAAAGCAATTTAGTTTAAAGAAGTAACGGTCACAGATTGCTTCAAAACAAAACAAAACATGGCGCCGCGCTACACAAAGTAAATGTTGCCTTCGCGTGGAAAATATGGCTTTTATCTTTATTTTTAAATAGAAAAGCATTTACCTAAACAAGACTAACAAAAATTACATAGTTGAGTGGAATTTTCAAGCTGTTAGCGTTGTATAATGTGATATAACAAAGCCTGGAAAACTTTGCCAGTGGAATGCTCGCTATAAACGCGTAAGTTAGAACTACAATTGTCGCGAACATTTTTATGTAAATTATTTATAAGTAATAGCATGGTTTCTCGTGAAATTTGGATAAACATGCACTCGTGAGTTTTTCAAAGACCTCAAATAGCACTCGTCCTTCGGACTCGTGCTATTTTGAGGTCTTTGAAAAACTCACTCGTGCATGTTATATCCAAATTGCACTCGAAACCATGCTATTACCTATACTTACAATTGAACCCTATAAGGCGCCCCGATATAATTTTTGAAAATGAAAAATTTTCGATTTAGATCCGTATTTTTGAAAAATAAAAAGTATATTTAAAAGTATCTCAATCATTTTGTCAATTTTAATAACATTCTGTTGAGTACAGTAAAAGAAACCATTTAATGGAATAAAATTTGGGCGAACGATGTCGTTTTCGTGTTAAATATTATTTAAAACCAAAATTTTCGCCACCTTACTTGAAACGTCCTTGTTGCCATAACAATGGCAGTTGTATAACGTGTATGGAAAAATTCAAAACAATGTTTTACATCAATAAGATACTCTTTGTTAAACTTTTTAAACAAGTAACAATTGCCCAAAAATATGGATCTAAATAGCGAATTTTCCATTTTATAAAACTGTATTGAGCCACCTTGGAACAAATTGAAGAAGCCATATGTACGTGAGTTACATATGTTACCTGCATCTACTTAAGAAATAGAAAACGAGCCGCGTGCGTTTATGGTGTGATAATGCAGGAGGAGTATGTTGGGAGAATAGGAGAGAAGCGTGTAAAAACACGTGGCGTAGCCGAGTATTTTACACGCTTCTCGAGTATTCTTCCATCATTCCTCGAGTGCATTATCGCACTACAAACGCACGAGATGAGGTTTCCTATTCCTGTTATAATGCAAGTACTGTAGAAATATTACATAGGAAACAATTTTACCGGAAAAATCGACGTTGAAATTCTCCTAACATGTACTCAGTGACGTCACACGCATGCTTTTATTGTCGCTTGAATTTTTAAGCGAGCGTAGGAGCAAAACTACCAAAACAATACAAACTTTTGATGCTATAAAGCCGCTAAAATAGTTTAAAACGATGTAAATAAAAACAGTGATACACAGACTAATTTGCAAAAGTTTTTCAGCATCTGAGCTGCTGGATTTATCATGAAAGACGGTAAATAGTAGGTTTCGTGGCGTTGCTAATTTTCGAAATTATTGTATTTTTTGTCTTTCGCGGAAAATATATCTAGCAGTTGTTATCGATCAGAAGAATTGAAGCTACTTTCTAAATCCTTGTTTTCAGTTGGTGTTGCCTTTTTCTATGTTTTTGGTATTCGTGTAAGTTTTTTCACAGCTCTCGGCACGCGTTTGCCCAAAGCCTGTCGAGACAACAACAAATTCGACAAATGTACATGTCAAGGCGGTTAATTTTACACATAGAACCGTGCATAGAAAATTGCCTTGTTCCTTTGCTCTATTCCTTCTTGCTTTCTGATAAATTTTAAAAGCTCTATAGTTTTGTTTATTCTGTATATTTGGCCATAGTTAATAGAGGAGATGGTTTGGAAACTCGTTAGCATTACAATAAAATCACAATAAACCTCATTATCTATGTTGTTCAGGCAGTATGCAAAAATGTGGTCTTTCATCGTCACGTGCGTATTGTATTTTTCTCAACTCAACCAATAGGAATGTTCAAAATGTCCTATTGTTAAAGTCATGGATGGACAATTGGACAAAACCGTTGCTATTGGCTGGTTGAGCAAAAATACAAAACGCACGTGACGATGAAAGACCACATTTTTGCATAAACCTGAACAAAAATATAGATAGTGAGGTTTATTGTAATGCTAATGAGTTTCCAAACCATCTCCTCTATTAACTATGATTTGGCTAAAAGGCAATTGAAGAGCGAAAAAAACACAAAGAAAGAGCAAGGCAGTGCCACAGATTACAGTCCATAATTGCGTCACAATTATTAGCCAATCAAATCGTCTGTTATATCATACTTATATTATAAAAGTCAACACCGGCAGTATTTTGAAATGTATGCCATTTCAGTAAACAGCATATCGGGTTTGTTTTTCAGGTTTTCCCTTAGCTGGAAGATATAAATTCATGTCATACACGCTGTTTGCGGGGTTAAGAACACTATTAGGGATATGATTAGCAATAACTAACAGCCACCATCTACGAGAAATGAATTTATAACTAGAACAGGACCTGTATGATATTATTATTATATATAATGTAACCTATGTAAATTATATTTAGGTACATATTACGCGGAGACAACTAAAATTGTCACTGATCAACTGAAAATGTGGTTGAACAATGCAACAGATATTGATGAAGAAATCAATGTGTGGGAAAGGTGGATTAACATCTGGAGTCAGTTTACATTGGAAAGCTTCCTCCGAAGCAATATTCATGCAATTTATGCAAAGGTTCTTGAAGAAGATCGACAGGATTTAGATGTTGACACCCTTGCTAAACTGTTGCCATGGTCCAACGATGCAGTGCGAAGTTATGCTGTATTTACCTATACTCCATTCCTTGAAAATTCGTTGGTGCAGTATCTTCGTGATCAGCTAGGGCACTGGTGGTCGGCTGATATGCATTGCTTGGTCGGTGGTATGCACAGTTTAGCTGATGGTTTCTTTTCTAATGAGGTGTTGAATACAGACGATCTCGTAGACCACGCGCAAGCTTTCAAGTTTTCTTATTTCTCCGTCCCTTCGCGCCCCAACGATGATTTTGTCCAAGTCTCTTGCTATGCGAACAGTGATCAATCTTCACCAAACAAAACATATACAGCACGGGTAAGTACAGCTATGACCTTGCAAATGCCAGAAATAGATTCTACAGGTCAAATTGCACCTACACGCGTGAATTGGACGTCATCCCGGCTAAGGGGCGGACCATTTGACTTTTGAGGGGAGGTGGGTGGGGTGGGGTTGGGATTGAAAGATTCCGACTGCGCAAGAATTTTTTTCCGCCCAGGGGAACAAGACAGATAGTTTTTACTCTAAGAGTGCAGCGCAAGATATTTTTTCCCCAATATATTTCGCGGCAAAATATATTCGTCTCTCTCATAATTCCGGCTTACAGTAACTTAAGGCTTTCATATATTTGTATCGTCAGAGACGTAGCCGGGGTTTTCATCAGAGGAGGCCGAGAACTGAATCCCAAGAGGGGCCAAGGAATTTTCACTGCGCTTTATTTTACATGATTATATCTTAATGTTCCCCACACTAAAGCGTGCAGGGAACCCCACTGGCTATCGTATGTTATAGGCTCCAAATTAAAGGAGGTTGAATCCCTGTGATGTTGTCCACTGTTCACCCCGTGTTTTATAAGCAAATGTGCCTGTTCAAAAATGCAATATCTTGCAAGTCTGTGGACACAATACTGAAGTGAAGAGCGTCAGTAGAGTTACATGTAGGAATTTTTTTTGAGCGCTCTCTTTTGCCTGATATTTTTTTTCTCGATTGTATGCTGCATGATTTTTTTTCTTTCTCCCTGGATGGCAGGAAAATTTTTTTTTCGAAATCGCTTTTCTGTAAAAGTTATCGCTTTTCAAAGACTGCCCTTTATATAATAAACAGAAAAATACATGGTTGCTTGGAAATTGCGTAGGGGGGGGGGATACGAAACGTTTCATCTCCTTTGAGAGGGGTTTTAAATATTTTCCGACCCTTTTTGTTTGGGGGGGGGGCAAATTTTATGGTAGAATTTTATGACCGGTCCCTAATTCATGTTTGCAAGATTTTGTGAATAATTTCAAAAGCTTTTTAAGAAAATAAAGGCGAAAGAAAAGCTAAAAGAAGGGAGTAAAGGCGCCGACGTTAACGAAGGTAGGTTTGTTTTAAATATTGATCAATTGTTCGCTTTATAATCGCTTTAAAAGCTGATCATTGCGGTGACGGTTTTAAATGAAAAAGACAGGATATAATTTCAGTGTTTCTTTATTGATTACCCTTTTTTATTATACTAAAATGTTTAAGTAAAAAAGAAAGCAAAGTTGTTTGAATGCAAGAATTTGAAATCATTTTATTTCAAACTCAAAGTTTTTCGATAAAGGTAATTTAGTTTTATAAAGAACATTTTAAAACTTCTTGCGAAGCGTTTGAGGTTAAATTTTACCTTAAATTGAAGCTTATATTACGTATAATAACATACCTAACATATGTATGTTTGGGGAATTGATAATTTTGTAATTAAAAGTGATATTTTTAGGGGATTTTTCATTTGTAAAAATAGTCTTAAGAAAATTGTCGTGTTACTATGACAACTACTTGAAATATTTCATGTTCGGAAAATGCAATGGTTTTATCAGAAAGGCGAGGGGTTTCTGCCTGCATGTATTTTCTAGTATTCCCTTAATAATCAAACCTCGATTTTATACTGAAAACTCAGAGTTTGCGAATGCAGAAAAGTAAGCCCCAGAGGCTAACGCCCGTGTTCTAAAAGCTTACTCACACTCACACACAATGAGTGGAGGTTCAATCTGAGCTTCTCTTGAGTGTCAATGCTGGTTTTGAATAGCTGGAGGGTGAGTAGTCACATAGTAAGGTACGACACTAACCTCCAGGTATTCAAAAACATCATTGACACTCAAGCGAAGCTCAGATTGAACCTCCACTCATTGAGTGTGAGTGTGAGTGCGAGTAAGCTTTTAGAATACGGGCGTAAATATAGAAAAATGCTCTTGGAGTGAATCCCATGCACACCACCTCCCCATATGAGTTGGAACCTTTCCAATTCTCCAGCTCTTGCTGGGCTGTGCAAGTGGAGAATGGGTTGGCATTTCTCCCAGATAATTTAAACAACAGCGGCATCCTTGTCTATAAACATGCATATTTTGTTTGCATGGGAAGTTTATTCACGAAGCAGTAAAGTGAATAATATACTATAATGGTGGATTCTAGCTTTATATATAGAAGGTTATCTGAAGATGCCCACTATACAAAAAGTAAGTTCAAAACCCTAATCGTAATCAACAGGTTGTGCGTATGCCTCACCACAAATTAGTAATGCATCTCTAAAATGCAGAGTTATACACCATACAATCTATTAAAGTCACTCCTGATATTTTGTTGCTTTTGAATTTTTGCAATGTTATGCCTTTCCAAATTCTGAAAACATTTTAAAACTTTCAAAAAGCAACGACGAGTTGTATGATTCCAAAATGACATGTTATGATGATCGGGATGCCCGGCAAATCTTAAAGCTATAGCCACAAAATAAAAGAGTTTTTTACCTCACCGTACACAAGTCTTTTGTCTTAACTTTACTAAATAGTATTAATTGTTGTTCACGTTTTATCTCAGCTATCCCTGTTGGATGATTATTTAATTATACGAAAAGACAATGAGCTCAATCACGGTGATCGAGCGCAAGTTAACATATATTCAGACAAAAATATTACCAATCAATTCTGTTCAGTTTCCATACTATCATATTTTGATAGACTATACTATATCAAGTAGAAAAGCAAAAGTTGCTATAGGACAGAGGGGACCATATATACATCAGACCAGAGTGACGATTAACTTGATGCTGTTGTTACCTATACTGATTTGTGTAATTGTTTCTTTTCTTGTACACACGCGTGCACGAATCTCTTCAAATTTAGTATTCAGGAATATATCGGCCTATCACTAGGTGATAGTTGGCCGTATAATTTCCAGGCTTAAAGTTCTTTACAAAGAATTTATATAAAATGCAATCGCTCTGCGTTCCCTGCATATATAGTACTGACAGTATGTAGTATAAATTAATATTAAGTCGATCCCTTTTTTATGCAACACAACTGAAGAATTTTTAAATTGCCTTGATAAAGCAACAACAACTTCCGAAAAAGAATAACCTTAAATAAGCTGTCCTCTACAAAATATAATATAAGGTGGCATATCCAAGCATTTCCAGCCGATAACTTGATGAGTTGAAGAGGAACTTTTTTTTGGAGTATGTTTATTTTATACTTTATTTCAAGGTGACATATATTTGATAAGAGCTTTGTTTCGTTTTGATACAGGCCGTCATTGTTACCACAACAGTGAACATATTGCGACAACTCACTTTCGAACCACTTGGTCAGGGCGGAAATGCTAAACATGAACAGCGAAAGTGTCTTCAAGCCATCGATGACCTCACTATCGCACCGTCCACCAAGATCTTCCTGCAAACCCAAAGACGATTCTGGGAGGACGCAGACTACAATATCCAAGGTGGCTTTTCCAAGACCAATCTGCCTATCGGGCAAATTCATTACGTCAAGCCGGACCCAGAATATGTCGAGTCCACGAATCAAGGAATAATTATGGTTTACGTTTGGAACAATGATGCACTGATTTTTGGTTCCTTGAGGCCTGACCAAGTCAAACAGGAGGCAATTGAACAAATAGCAGAAATCCACCCAGAAATCATGGAGGAAAATATGGTTGAAAAATCTATCGTCCATGCTTGGTACAACCAGCCCTCCTACCAAGGTGCCTTTGGCTTTATGAAGACCAGTCAGTTTAACAATATCAGGTAGGAATCAGAGGAGAATTATAATTCCTAATGCTTGTGAGATGAAATGATGGGATGAGTCTAACTATAATTTCATTAACTATAGTTTCTTTGTGATAGTTATGAATATAGGTCAAACATATATAGTGGTTTGGACAATAATTAATAAATGATACTGGGTGCAGTAGCCTACGGGTTTGGCGAGCAAATAATGAGAGTTTGTGATAGCTAGAGTCTTTCTTTGTTTAGACAATAGTTCTTTCAGGTAGGCTTAACATACACATTTTATATCTATAATTCTCAGGTCTAGTGCGTTGAGTATCGTCCATTAACAATAATTTGTACTCCTAAAAATATCATTTTTATACCAGAGACAACAATAGACAACTTATTGACCGAGTTTGTGCGATTAGAGAGACAATCTTCGCGCTAAATAATATATAATACATGTATAATTTATCCATCTATTTTTATTTTTATTTTTTCCTAATTTAGAACTTTGTGGGAACCCATGGGTAACGTACATTTCGCTGGAGAAACTTTATGATTTGCCGCTGGTTGGATTCAAGGAGCCTTGGAGAGTGGCGTCAAAGCCGCATATCAAGTTTATGCCCGTAGCAAGAAGAGAACAACAGGAAAAAAGAAATAATTGACATACAAGATACGAGATATATATATATACAGTATAGTCCATGGTAGTAAAGACAAGGAGACCTCATGAAACCGTAAGGCTTATATATCGAGTGAGGCCTCTTTATGCAGATTTAGGATATTTTATTTTTTTAAGGTACTCATTACAAATGGCAGCATTGTCATTTAGCTTAAGAAGAATTGTATCATGTTTTTCTTGAATAAGGAAAGACTGGGTGAGTCTCGTATACAAGAGGGTAGAGAATTTCAAATCTTAGGGACTTGGTAAAGTATTGTGCAGGGTTTGTAGGCTTGTTGAATAATTAGGCCAAACACAGTCACACTAGGCCTTTGTTTTCTTTGTCTTGGCCTTTTGTTTTCTTTGTTTTCTAAACGGCACTAATGACGAATTGGCCTCATTATTCATCTAACTTACCAACCCTGGACTATTGTTAATTGTTTTAGATTAGTGGGACAAGAATGGGAACGATAGCTATTTGGTGATCTAGCCTTATAATTGTGTACTTGGTTGTGTCTACTTTGATGGACTTCAAATTTTGACAGTCCTGAAATCCAAAAACTAAATGAGTACTTTTTGAACGATTAAGTAACTTTTAGAAATTGCACTAAACTTTGTACTTTGATTCAACTACTAATTAAATCATTTTAATGTTACTATTTTGCTTTTGATTGTACTTTAAAGCACATTGTCAATAAGAAATTGAGTTTGTCTTATTTGAAAGAATGCCTATAAAATTGTGTATGATTTGTATGATTTTACATATCAAGCTTGCCTATGCAGGGTGTCTAAAATTTAAAAAAATACGCAATGAAAATTCAACAGGTGTCGTGCATCATAAACGTGGCTAAACAATTCAATTTTTACATAAGGCGAAAGAAAATTTATTTAGCTTTTCAATGATTCTCTTTTTAAATCGCAACGATGAGAAATGGCCACATACTCCTCAAATAAAAACTGCCTGTCAAAATCACATTCTTCCACCGTTGGGAATTGCTTGGAAAACGAAACATGGACAATTCATAAGAGGAAATTAAAATTGAATGTAAATGATCTAAAATGAGCTAAACTCGTCAATCTTCGTCTTAGCGAGACATCAATAACAACGTCCAAACTCTTTCTCGATTAGCCGGTTTCGAATTACATTACGATTCAATTTCTCTAATTAAATATCTCAACGAGTATCTACCCCCCCCCCCCGCCTTTTAAACGAAAGTCAAAATTGAAATCCTCACCGCAAAATAACCTTTCGAACGGGGTGGGGGTCAAGTGCCGTCAAAACATTACACAAACCGAAACAATCATATATTTACTCACTGCTTGGCCAAACATTATGTATTTATTATCGAGAAAATGTTGAATATCTTTTAAATTTTCGTCATTTTCTAAAAGACTACAAGAGTAAAAACTCTCTTCGTATTCAAGCGCTTTCGTGTAGAAAGTTTCGTTCGAACACGGCGAGTAGAATGCTTATTTTGAATTTTTCAAGATATCGGGTTTTAATCGCACGCACGTGTCACGCAGTATACTTGGCCAATAAGAAGTTGCTGTAGCAGGGATGACGTCGAATTCACGCGTATACATGTAGGTGCACTTTGACCTGCAGAACCATTTCTGGCGTTTGCAGAGTCATGCGATACAAACGTCGCATTATTTTGACGTTTTTAAGTCGTATTTCCGGTTGGGATTAGCTCACTTCGAGCTCACAGTCAGACCAGAAATAGAAATACCGTGATAAAATATGCAAATTTGAAGATACAGACTTGCAAATAACACAAAGACTATTACAAAGACGATATATTCGAAGGGGCCGAAGTTATTTTCGGCGAAAGCTATGGCTAGGCTATATTTTGGGTCAGACAATTACGTAATTTTACTGATAGTATATGATCTCGTTTGACATTCAAAGACCCATAAATCGCTACAATATGGTAGGACAAATGTTGCATTGCAAAGTAGTAACACATACATAATATATATTTTTAATCATATATGGTTGAATCATATTCACCAGGGTAAAACATCATGAGCTAGATTTAAACAGATTGTTCTAATATCTAACTTTACCTGCAACGCACATCTGTTTCATTGCTGTTAATTTTTCAATCCACG
>CACRXK020003398.1:0-36501 GCA_902702795.2 Paramuricea clavata | reverse complement strand
AGAAGCATGGGTTGGGAAAAACACTTGTTCCTGTACGTATACAGCTATTTCAATTAAGGTTGTTCCCCGAGCTAAGCGGAAAAGTCGAATACGAGCGCGAAAGGTTGCTGGTAATCGCTAATAACTTCATTCATTTATTAGCGAATCCCAGCAGCCTTTCGCGCTCGTATTCGACTTTTCCGCTTTGCTCGGGGGACAATCTTAATTGAAATAGCGGTATAACTGTATAACTGGTGTATACAATTGCGCAACCTACTCGAAAATATCACTAGCCTCCGAAAAAACTTCATTTATATGAAACTTCAAGTTGGAAACAAAATTTATTAAACTTCAAACAAATACATAATACGTTTCGGGGCACAGCCCCTTCGTCAGAAACGAGATAAGTTTGAGGTAAGATTGAGCCTAAAGTATTTAAAGACATGGATTGAACTTATCTCGTTTCTGACGAAGGGGCTGTGCCCCGAAAAGTATTATGTATTTGTTTGAAGTTTAATAAATTTTGTTTCCAACTTGAAGTTTTATATATATATATATATATATATATATATATATATATATATATATATATACTTGAAAAATAGGAACAAAGTTTGCCGTCTCAAGTAAAGCCCTTTGTCTGGAAGTTAAAAAGAAGCATGAGTTGGGAAAAACACTTGTTCCTGTACGTATGTTACACGATACAGACAAGTGGAGTAGCTAGCCATGCATGGCAACTAGTCATGGTATGCTAATAAACTGTTAAAGGGATTTGTAGATGTAAATTTCAAAAGAAACTTTTATAGGTTTATTTGACCTATCTAGGAGCCCTCTGGCAGGAATCGAACCAACTGTACGTACGGTCCTGCGATTCCGGCGCTCTAACTGTATAGTCTATTAAGATTTAGTATAAACCTACTAGTAGGTTATCATGTATCGTGCGTTCTGATCTAATTTGCTACGCAACTAGTAGGCCATTATATAGTGATAACCTACTAGTAGCAACAAGCGGCGAAGGGCGCAAGAGCCAATGGCCTTTTTTAATTATTCCTAAAGCTGCATTTAAAATGAAAAACTTATTTTAAGTTTTCCCAATTTTAATTTGCTCGTAAAGTTTTGAACATGAAAGTGACAGGCGATTTTGTTATTATTCCAAGGATATAGAATCGTTGAAACTCGTGCAACAATAGTTTGTAGCTTGTGCTTGTATTTACTGTTGCTATCATTTTAAAGAGTTTTTTTCGTTTATTAGAATGTCGAGATTTTGGCCGGGTTTGTTTTTTGCCTTTTTAATCGTCGAGTTTTTCGATTAAATTTTAATCTAAACTTGTGTCTATGGATTCTAGGTGATGGAAATGGTTTGCCTCCTTATTTCCCAGACATTTTAAAGATTTTAACGACATTCGGATTCTTTGGCGTGCATTTTTATTCGTTTTTTTAACGTAAACTTTATTTTGAAACAATTCGGGTGTCCACTTCATTAAATACTATTCATCGTGGCTGCAAGTTTTATCTCTATTGCCAGTATTGGACAGTCTCTTTCATCTCTATTGGACAGTTACTTGATTATACGAACTGAAAATGCAATGAGCTCAATCACCGGCCGTGACCTAGCCTGCATGGCAGGCGGTCCCTAAAATCGGGCAAGCCTGGGAAAGACCGCCTGCTGGGTTTGGCAGTGTAATCGAATTCCCCGTCCACCAGTGGACGGGAATTGATGATTGGCTGCGATTTTGAGCCACTGTCACTCAAAAGCGAATACACTTTTAATATGTCACGGCATAGTACTAATTCGCTTAGCTTTTGTAAAACTGAACCTTTCTCGAAAGTCGAAACGCGAACTGATTGTCCAATCTCAAACGCGAGCAAGAGATAGCATTTAAAGATTTACACCTTGGAAAGAATGTTTTGGCCGCTCTACCTACAGTTTATGGGAAAATCTTGATTTTTACATTGTTTTTGTTGGCGCGAGAAAATATAACGAAAATAAATACAGACGGCCGTACGTAGAGTTTTTATTGCAACGCCGACGGGTTTAACAGGACTACTACGCCCCTCTGACTGCGCCCAGGCCTATTAGCCGCTTCACCTTCTGAACTTTTAAGGCTTTCTTCAACACACGGCTTCGTTTAGGGAGACGAGACAGTTTATATTGGCAACTGACGTTTTTATACAACGGTCTATTTGTTCGATACGTACACAGGCAACGCGTTTTTGTCTCGTTTGATTTCAGGCAATCAGTTCGCTAGCGTTTCGGATCTTTCGCCCGCACGGTTTATAAACTCGGTCGGATAGTTCCGAGGTAGAACCGAACTTCGATTCCTAAATGAACAGAACACAATTCGGCTTATTGATCGGCCAAGGTTTTGCCACTGTCGTAATCGTTTCTCATTTTCCGCGCTTGCTTTTCTACCTCTTGTCGTTATTCAGAGGTCCTGATTGAAACTTTCAATGGCGTTTCTTTCGACATATTTTATATTTGCAATTTTACGACCAAACAACAACATAGTTCGAGTGTTTGACAGTTTGATTGTTAATATCTTTAGTGTTTGCTGATTGGCTAATTGGACCCGGACAAAAAGTGGGCGGTTATCAAATTACACTGCCAAACCCAGAAGGCGGTATTTTAGACTGCCTGCCATGCGGGCTAGCCGTGACCGTGCACAAATTAACACAAACTCAGACAAAAACATGACACAATAATTTCTGTTTAGTTTCCAGACCACCATATTTTGATAGACTATGCTCTAACCAACTGAACTACTGAGTTACAGTTATTGAGCTTTAACCACAAGTTCATGTATAAATGCTAAGGCAATGTTAAAATGTATTCATACAATATGCTAATAAACATACATTTAGATAGTCTAAAGACAATACATTTCTAAAGGTTTGAATAGTTTACAAATTTAAAATTTGAATGGCATGTCCAAAAATCCAGCAAAAATGACCAAATCTGTCCATACGATATAGCTCTGAAAACGGTTTCCAGAATACGTTTTTTCATTATTAACGTTACTAAGCAGTATGATTACAGTCAGTAGTGTTATAGTATGAAACTTACCAATACTAAATTGTAGAACAGGCTCTTGAATATCTTGAGGAGCAACATCATTAAATATGAGTCCTAAATCAAACATCGCACCGCGACGTAGTACTAAGACGTCGTTCTCATATTCATTTGTATGATGTCTTGTGGTGTTTTCGTTCCGATTGTAGTCGAACTCTACTGTAACTTCATCCATACCTAACAAAATACCAAATATAACTTAAACTAAGGTTTTAAGCGACAGCACAATCTGACTGTTGCAGTTTCATGCAGACACAGCGGGACAAACGCTCTTTATATTCAGCCCTTGCACTAGTTAACATGCACGGAAGCACGTAAACGAAGGAACTTCCTCATTAGTTAACATGCACCGAAGCACGTAAAGGAAGTTATTCGAAAATTTACAGTCTCAACCTGCGTCTTATTTTGAAGTATTGTATTCTCAAGATGTCTTGTTTCTTTGAAATTTGTTTTTTACTGAACGTTTTTTTCAGTCATGTAAATTTGTCATATAATAATATGTGCAAATGAGATCACATATGCATACTGCTTGTTAAAATTAAACGACAAATAGACCTTCTTATAATGACGTCAAACGCAGACAATGACAATGCATAAATTGTTTTTTCGCGTTTGACGTCATTATAGGTCCATACAAACCGGACGCGATTTGGCAACGCGACGCGATTTTCAATTTTCAATGACATTTAATTAAATTAACTTCAATATTTTTCTATGCTTTTCAAATATTCGGAACTACTTAAGCAATTTTAGTTATTTGGTCTACATATCTTGTAAATTTTTTATCCGTTGACGGTTTTATTTCTTTTTAAAAACTGAAAATTCGCGTCGGGTTGTCGAATCGGGTTCGGTCTGTATGGACCTTAAAGGCCCATACAGACCGAACGCGATTCGACAACGCGACGCGAATTTTCAAAAAAATTTACAAGATATGCAGACCAAATTGCTTAAGTGGTTCCGAATATTTGAAAAACATAGAAAAATAGTAAAGTTAAATGTCATTGAAAATTGAAAATTCGCGTCGCGATGACGAATCGCATGCAAACGCTTCGATTGCTATTAGGCGAATCTCCACTTGATGACTTTTATGACAATGTACTATACCACCAATAAACTAAAGTACAAGGCATTAGTTAAAAATTTGGCGGTTGTCAGGCGCTGGACGAAAAGTAGAAGTCAATCCTACTTTTCGTTGAGTGCCAGAAGATCGCTCTTCGAACATTTTTTCAACGCGCGGGAAATTGATACCTTTTTCAGAAAGCGGTCTATCAATTTCCCGCGTGCGTAATACAAAATGACTGAAAAACGGCAAACTTCGCAGGGCTATATTATTCGCATTTTACTACATTTCGCAACGAAACTTCGGAACATTACTAATTTTGTAATGCTCTTTTAATCTGTGATGAAGTTATCTAGACTTGTATAGGTCAAAATTTTGTTCATTAGGGAATATAGGTCCATTGGAGTGGCGGCAGCCAATAAGGAGCAGTGATTTAACGATTGTCTCGTTTCTTAATGAGGCTATATTGAATTTCGTTCGTTTACGGCCCACGGTGCATGTTAACTTGTACATCCTTCCAGAAAGTGTTCATTCTTGGCCATAAAGCCTCGTTTTTGTGATTGAGATTTTCAGTTTATTTAGAGTCTTTTATCATGTTACAAATGACACATTTGCGAAATCATTCAGTTATATTATAGTGAAAATAAAGTGACCTGTTTATAATTATATCATAGAAACAGGATAAGGCGCTCTAACGGCCGATGTATCCTGATCACGGAAACGAAGCTATGTAGCCACGGCTAAGTGTTATTCGGAAAGTTATATTGACGTCACGACACACAATCCTTGTAGTTGTTTAGTTTCCGCTGCGATATTTGGGAGGAAAATGTTAAAAACTGAATAAAAAACACACATAGAGGAAACTAGCCATCAATATTTCGCAGCTTTTCTCCTCAGCAGGTCGAGATGCCGCTTATTGCTTTCATTTAAACATGGTCAAAACGAATTCAGAGACGAAATTTTCTGGCGAAAGCAAAAGTGGTTCAAACAGCAATGGTTTTCTCCGCAGTCCATTATTTTTGCCAAAATCACGTGATTTCTTACAAAATTGCGTGATTTCCTACAAAATCGCGTGATTTCTTACATAGCCTGACTCACATTGAGTTCGGCGGCAATTAGTTTTCTCAATGACAATTTGAAAGTGTGTTGTGAACTTGGTTGCTGATCATGTCGTTGGTGACTTGGATTATAAAGGAGCGGAATTAACACTCTTTAAAGGGAACAAAGGCAGACCAGAATCTCATTATATGGGTCATTAACCGCTTAGAGCAAAAATCTCACCATCACCGTACCGCCATTATACACATGCGACCAAACCAACGCAAACGACAGATTTTACATGAAATGAAATCATTTCGCTGTAGATTTGTTGTGTCTTCGATTCAGCTTAACAGTTAACAACCCTGATATATTTCGGTTTCCACTTAATACAAATTGTATTTAAACTAAATTATAATCACTTGCTTTCATGCAAATTTTAAGTAACCATGACTGCACCCATAATGCAGGAATTTCCGCGCTGACGCTATATATTAAATTGCCGAAGAGTAATTTAAGATTTACAAGGTTTTAAAACGCCGATTATGCCATATTTAGCAGGGCTGGTGCAATAAAGTTATTGCCGGTTTTGATAAACATATCCAAAATGACATTTCAAAGTTGGATGAAAATTACGGTTGCCACAGAGATTTCTAATTCAACACTCGGTAAATTGTTAACAATTTCATTCTCGAATGAAAATGAAACTGTTAACAATTTTTGTTTTGGATTTAATTACAGTTAAATTAGCTTAGTTTGCGGATTCCAGTAACAGTATTCAGCTTTCCAGGGATCTTTCATAATCACGGAACGACCTTTCTTGGAAAAAATCATGATTCATCCGGCGAGGCAGGCCCGGCTCGTGTCAACAGGCTAACAGCCAATCTCGTACGAGATTGGTCAACAGCCCCCTAACAGATTTCATCAGTATGGATTTGTCAAATATGTTTATGTAAAGAGGGTACACTTATCTACAGAGTATCCCTGATATTGCACAGATTTCTTTCTTGTTCATATTTAGATATCTATATTTGTTTATCTGTTTGTAGTAATACGCTTGCGTGTATACAGTTGCTCATATTCAATTCTGTTAATTTAAAATAATAAACCCTATTCACCAGGACTTGTAGGAGTCCTAACTTTCAGACGAAGTGCCTTCGCTGAAGACTCCGCGGTTCAGCTCAATTTGTATTTGGCGATCACGTATTTGCATTGTATATATACGTGCAGAATTCGCAATTTTAAAAATTGATTCATCGATCTCTCAGATAGCCTGACAACAACATTCAAGACGTTAAACTATAGCTTTTTTGAAAACTGTGGTCCTTAAGGCTCGTAGAGACTACCGACCGGAATTGATCTTCCGGTAATATAATATCTTTGGTGTAGGGCGTAGGAACCGGGAGGGGCGGGGGCAGGCCCTTTCCGGTGGCAAAGTGCCCTCTACCTTCGTCGGAAAAATGTTGTTCAGATTGCATTTTTGCCTCGATGGCCTTTGAAACAGAAACTATGGTTTCCATTGAAACACATTTTTGTTGCCATAGCACAAGCTTTTCAATCACGTTGCAAACCGATTGAAAGTCACCGGTAGTATCTCTTTCAGAAGAAGGAGCTGAATTTTTTGTTTTTGTTTCTCTTGAAATTCGTGTGTAGTTGATATAGCATGTTTGATGTTTACTAAACTTCTTTGCTATCAGGTCAATACCTGTTACTGCAGTAATCATGGTTGATCGTTTCTTAAATGAGCAGCATTTTTCAGTGTCTCTTCAGCCGATTTAGTGAGATTCTTTGTTGGAAATTGAAATTCTCCAGCATCTTTTATTCTTTCTTTCGAACATATCATGCATTCTTTGGGAAATATCCCTCTTGAGCATGCAGCACCTGTCGCATAACTTGCTCTCGAAGGTCGTTTGTTGCTTTTCGTGGTTTCATTTTCGTTCTCCAATTTTCTTTTGAGCAATGCTGACCCCAATGCTCAGGCATAGTTAAATTTATGGCAACATTCCCTGTGATAGTTAATTAATTTTGAACGCTTAAGGTTTACTAGACAATTAAAATTCGTGCAAATTAGACCGCAGATGGCTTTAAAGTACCCAAAAAGAGTCTTAAAAGCCTAAAATCACCTCATTAAAACCATTTTTACACCGAAAATATATTGATTTTCCATGGTTGCTAAGTGTTGCTAGGCATTATATACTGACCAATGAGATAACAAATTTAGTTAAAGCAGGATTATGATTGGTTAAATCGATGGCTAGTTAATTATGTGCATTTATTTACATATTTTATTTAATAGCTAATGCAAATTTTATTAAAAAATAATCATGGACTTTGCAGAGGTTTCAGTTCGAAATTGTAGGCAAACGCCCCCCAGGACGCCCGTATAACATGCATTTTTGAAATCAGCGCCCCCCAACTTGACTAAAAAACGTTGGTCTCACGAATTTCCTCGCTGGATGACCTTCTTCCCATTCTCCTCCTTGTCTAATTTTCCTCTAATTTTTTCGTAAATTTCTCCACATTTTAGCTGATCATTCTTAATTTTTAATCTGTGTCGCTCGACTATTTTATTTTTTCCTTCCTATCCAAATCCATGTTTTTCCGACTGGGATTCAATATTTTGCCTACCGCTTGATGACTTGAGGTCAGAGGAGGGTGGAAGCTCTTCTCAGCATGCATTGCAACTCATTAATATTCACAATCATGATTTTTCACAATGTTAGTTGGAAAAGTTGTGGATATTTATTTCGATATTTCGCCACGAAAAGTTCGTATTTTTGAAGGTAAGTTTTTATAATTGTTTTAAATATGAGTCAAATTAACGATTTTTGCTTTATTTGATGTTTTAACAACGTTTAGTTATATGTTAATCGCAATTTGGATTGACCTGTTTTCCGGGTCAATGCACAAGTGTCAAAAGTGGCTTTCAAAACCGCTGGGGACAATTGGGTTTATAAATGAGTAAATTAAATAAAAGACACGCCATCGTATTCAAGAAGAGTTGTTCTTTCTATGAGAAGTTTAAAAAATGAATTATCCCCATCAAACTGACGAGTAATCGCGGTTTGAAAATGGGGCATTTTCGGTATACTATGTCGCCCATCGCGGGAATAATCGACCGCATGGGAATTATGCAGTAAGGTCGCAGCGCTCGGAACATTCATTCTCATTGGCTGATCGTTTACCCCCTGTAGCCAATCATAGTGTCACATATCATCAGACCAAGATCAGACGAAACTTCTGAGACCAAACCAGGGTTCACATTTATCTTCCCTTTTCACTTGTATTCAATAAAGCCTGATTTCCACTAGGCGGAATTTTGCGCGCGGAGCGACATTTTTCGCGCGGAGACTGAAAAAGTTGAACTGCTTTCAACTTTGTGGCTGCGGAAAATGTCGCTCCGCGCGTGGAGGGCGTAAGACTTAATTATTGCTCAGATTAAGGTCACGATGTATTTTAACATACAGAATCTAGAGATATTCACTAATATTTTACACATGCAGCGAGTATTGCATGGTTCTCATTGCTTCCTGGCTCTGTGTGTGCATGATTTTAACTGTAGATTTACCATATTGAAAACGTTAACCATCAGTATATATAGTGTGCATTTTAAGTTACTGAGCGTTTTAATATATTATGAGACTGAGAGACTACTAGTAAAAAAATTCATGAGTGTAGTGTATACGAGTGAGTCTTAGGCCCCAGACACGACACCGGATTCCCATCGTAGCGGCATCAACTTAAGACGCTTCGCAGTCTTTTCTTATATTATCATGCTGATTGCTGAACTCACCTTGAAACAGTCAAATTTGATGCCGATACGAATCGGGTATCGTGTATAAAACTGGGGCCTTATAAGTTTTAAAGTTATCAAATAAGTATATTAAAAGACTGGCAAATTATGTGGTTGTGCTAGGTTTCAAATGTCATCGCTTCCTAGCCTACGGTGTACGTAGACCCCAGCAGAAACACGTTTCGTGAGGGGTCTACGAATAAACGAAGAAAAGCTTGCCCGGCTACGTCATATCCGTTTTACGTTTTGGGTAAATTAACTTCAATTTATTCAAATTTCTGAAGCGTGCGTGAATGTAAATTTTCATTTGGCGCTTATTAAAGGCATTAAAATGTTCCATGGCGGGCTTTGTGCACTACAAATGTGTTCTTTACTTCAATGTCCCGTCGAATAAAAGCGATATTAATTTCTTGGACAGCAAGGACACTGTACGTAAGGACTAAGGAGTTAGATGACCTTTCCTTCTGCATTTCACCCGCCTGGCGTTGGTAAACAAACGGTGAAACGGAGAAGCTTCAAAGAACGGTTTAATATGTGAACTAGAGCCTAGACAATACGATAACCAACGTGCACGAAACAGCATTAAACGCTATTGATAAATGTCGTGAACCAACTAGGATTCTGACTATATATATATATATATATATATATATATATAGTCAGGGTATATTTTATTGCACAAAGACCGCCATGGAACATTTTAATATAAAGCTGGCGCTTTATATTAAAATGTTCCATGGCGGTCTTTGTGCAATAAAATATACCCTGACTATATATATATATAAATATATATTTTGAACTGAACATCCTCGTACCCAGGGTCTTTTTGGTCTTTTCGCAGCAGGTGCCCGTGCACCGAGTATAAGAGAAAATAGCCTGGGTACGAGGTTGCAGACTGAACAGTATATTATAAATGAGCTTATAAACAGATGTGATATGTGGGGAGGGAAGTATGCTGAGAGATTAATCCCAGGCGCGGATCCAGACGGTGGCAAAAGTGGCTCGAGCCACGGTCAGATTTTTCCCACCTAGAATTTTCCGGGGTTCACTTTTGTTGGATACTGCATTACGCGTTTTTAAGAAATATATATTAGTTATTTGAAATACAGCAAAATTGAGAAAATATAGGTCTGTAGCAAACAATTTGAATAATATCTTTCGTAATTGTTGCAAACCAATCACAGGGCAAGTTGTGGTCATGTGCGCCACGGTGCGCCACGGTGGCTCTATTTCGATTGCGCAATACAAATGATCAACAATAAAGTTCGATACTTGTCAACTTGACGGGCACCCGATGCACATGAAATCATCAGTATATATACTGACAAAATCATTAACAGCGTCAGTATGTATACTGCGTCACGGGATCCCCTCGAATACCCTCACACATACAACCGCAAAATATACTGTTTGCTTGTTCAGTCTCATGTAAATCTCTTTCATGCTTCTTTCTTTGTTGCTTCCTTGTTGTTTCAGTATTATTATATTCAGTTTGAAAAAATGCCAAAGAGAAAGAAAACCAAGGACTTTTTGGAGGATGTCGGTAGCTTTGAGTTCGATGAGTTAACTGTTAGTCGTACGGGGAGACTTGTAGAGGAAAACAAACGTGTAGAGCTTGATTTTTCAGGCTTTCGTGGATGTAGAAGCGAGGATGTTTCACCTGGAAGATCGAGCAACGCACATGGGACACTCGATCTTGAACAAGATCATTTGTGCGAAGATATTTTCGAAGACAGATCGGACGAAGAGGGGGAAACTAGCTTGTCGTCCCATAACAAGAGAAAGTTGAGGCTTCTTTCGTCATGGAGAGAGGGAAGAGAGTCCATGATTAACATACAGGAAGTCAATAAATATTCCACGTACTGCATTTTGCTGCCATTGTTTGTCTGGCAACCCAGAATTTCGATGTAAAGACTGTGGGCCTTACACTTTCTTTTGTTTGGACTGTTTGGTTGAAATTCACGGCACCAAAAACTATTTTCATTCACCAGAGAAATGGCAGGTATTGTAAAATGTACTGTAAATGCGGAATTTTGTGGTAGTTTCGCGACGCCATCTTGAAATTATTTATTGTTTTCACAGTTTCACTATATTGTGTTTGTCCCACTTGCAAATTTACCTATAGGGAATTTACTAGGAATTCCATTGTTTTTACTGTTGTGTACTTGTGTTTGCCCCACTCGCCAAGATGGTGTCGTGAACCCTAAAAATGGTGTATTATAATACTGTACTTGCAAAATACTATACAGTATATTAAATTAATAATGTAGGGTGCATTTGGGCACATTGCTGCTTAATGGGTTAATATATTAGTGATGCACCGAAATTGGTATCAGCTTATCAGTACTAAAATAGACATATTGGTAATCTTGTTGTTGACATTACCGATATTACAAACTGTTATTAAATGCTTGTGTGATGTTACTCTGAGTGTGTATCCACACCGGGCAGGCTTGAAAAATATCGGCCTGGCCACGGTGGGTATCGAACCTACGACCTTCAGAATACTAGCCCAATGCTCTGCCAACTGAGCTACGCAGTCAGGTCGGTTTGAGTATGTGATATTTCGGAACCGGAGTCTAGTTCCTTCGATATCAGTGTAATCTAATAATCATGATATTTGCTGTCTTGGAGTAATGTACTCAGGTGGATAAGATGCTTGTGTGATGTTACTCTGAGTGTATATCCACACCGGGCAGGCTTGAAGAATATGCCTGGCCACGGTGGGAATCGAACCTACAACCTTTGGAATACTAGCCCAATGCTATGCCAACTTATCAGTGTAATCTAGGAACTAGATATCGAATGAACTAGACTCCAGTTCCGAAATATCACTTACTTGAACCGACCTGACCACGTAGCTCAGTTGGCAGAGCATTGGGCTAGTATTTCAAAGGTTGTAGGTTTGATTCCCACCGTGGCCAGGCATATTTTTCAAACCTGCCCGGTGTGGATATACACTCAGAGTAACATTACACAAGCCTCTTATTCACCTGAGTACATTACTCCAACACAGCAAATATCCTGTTATTAAATATTAATGATTGGTTAAAGTGGTAGGTAATTATTATCAAAAACGTCAGATACAGGTAGTTGCATTGTACAAACAAGTTTACAGTTTTTGTTGCATGCCATATATGGCATGCAACTTTCATATAGCTCTAAATTTCGCAGGCGCGGATCCAGACCGTGGCAAAAGTGGCTCGAGCCACGGTCAGATTTTTCCCACCTAAGATTTTCCGGGGTTCACCTTTGTTGGATACTACATTAGACTCCTTACGCATTTTTAAGAAGTATATATTAGTTATTTGAAATACAGCAAAATTGAGCAAATATAGGTCTATAGCAAACAATTTGAATAATATCTTTCGTAATTGTTCTCATATTACAGTAATATATATGTGCTAAAAGCAGGAAAAACTTCCGAAATATATTCCTTGTTCAATAGTATAATTATCCAGTTAAACACTGAACTATAAAAACCGCCGAAAGCGTGCCGAATTCTGCCGAATATGTTCGGAAAACAGTCGTAAATTCGAAGCTGCGATCACAGCCACAAAATGCCACGGTCAGCGTGCAAAAAATTGCGCAATTGTTACTAAATATAGTAACTTTCTGCCACGGTGCAGCGTTGCAAACCAATCACAGGGCAAGTTGTGGTCATGTGCGCCACGGTCTGCCACGGTGGCTCTGTTTTGATTGCGCAATACAAATGATCAACAATAAAGTTCGATACTTGTCGACTTGACGGGATAAAGAATAATACATCACAAGCTACATGGATGCTATCAGGATGGAAGCTTTAAAAAAAAGTCGATGTTCTTAGCAAGCTCGTCGAAATCTTTCAACAAGCAAACCTAAGCGAACATATTTCAGGGGAATTATCGCTCTTGAGGCAACAATATGATGAATTTATCACTGAAGAAAGGCTGCGCCGTTGCATCTACTGGCGTCTGGCGACATCGTGCTGCCAACGTGCGAATTTTCAAAACTGCAGTTCTCCAAGAGCCAAACTGAAAGATCTGGGCCTAATGTTCCTGTTAGGTAAGAATTTTAATCGACTTATATTAAATTTGCATTTTATACGCTGGGGTCAGGGAATATAAATTTGTGCATGCAAATTTGTATGTATGTAAATTTTTGTTAGTGAAATAGTAATATGATCTCGAACACATGGCGGTTAATAAAATATAAATTGCATTTATCCGTTATGTAGTCGTGAAATATTAGTAAAAACTCTGTTTAAAACTGTTATCAGTATTTTGCTACAGTTTACGGCTACAACATTTGATTGTCGACTGTAAAATGAAATGTTTACTTCTGTATTGGGTCTATATAGTCGTCTATTTGGTTTCACCAAGCTTTAAATATAGCGCCTTAATATTTGTAGGTTGACCAGGGGTCGGTTGTTCTAAGCTAAGGCTAATCCTTGGTTAAAATTTAACCTAGTGTTTTTGTTTGCGTGTTTCTGCATGCCTGTTTACTTCGAAGCTTTGAAGAAAACTTTCATTCATCCAGACAAGATTTCTGAAGAAATATTTCTAAATTGCTTGTGTGATGTTACTCTGAGTGTATATATCCACACCGGGCAGGGTTGAAAAATATGCCTGGCCATGGTGGGATTGGAACCTACGACCTTTGGAATACTAGCCCAATGCTTTGCCAACTGAGCTATGCAGTCAGGTCGGTTTGAGTATGCAGTACTTTGGAACTGAGTCTACTGTAGTTCCTTCGATATCAGTGTAATCTAATAATCATGATATTTGCTGTGTTGGACTGTTGGTGTAATGTACTCAGGTGAATAAGATGCTTGTGTGATGTTACTTTGAGTGTATATCCACACCGGGCAGGCTTGAAAAATGTGCCTGGCCAGCCACAGTGGGATTCGAACCTACAACCTTTGGAATACTAGCCCAATGATCTGCCAAGGAATACTAGCCCAATGCTCTCCCAATGCCTTTGCCAAAGGTCATAGGTTCGAATCCCACCGTGGCCAGGCATATTTTTCAAGCCTGCCCGGTGTGGATATACACTCAGAGTAACATCACACAATATGGATTCTTGCACTTCACTTGGTGGAATTAATATTAGAATGTTAGGGATTTGTAATCCAAGTGAGAATATATACATTTTAAGACCTAACCAGGAACGACTGCGAAAAATGCAGCACAAGGTCCTCTGGCAGGAATCGCAGGGCCGTAGGTTCATTTCCTACCAGAGGACCTTGTGCTGCATTTTGCGCAGTCGTTCCTGGTTAGGTCTTAAAATGTATATATTCTCACTTGGATTACTAACCCTAACATTCTAATAACATCACACAAGCATCTTATTCACCAGAGTACATTACACCAACACAGCAAATATTTTTAACAACTGGCCCCTGGAGGGTGACTACCTCACAGGTGTTTGTTGTGGATGAATATTGATGTTTTTGTGGATGATGTCATCCTGATCCTAATCCTGACATTAAAACCTAATCCCGAATCTAAAACTGCAACAAAATCCCATGAGTTAGTCAAGGCCAGCTGTGAATTTGATGTCATCATGATGTTACTCAAATTACACAAAGACATTGTAGTATGGCTCAATTTCCATATTAATGATTCCAAAATTTAATCTCCAGTCCTTACCTTAAAACCAACTCTAGTTCTATTGGTTACCCTGACTAATTCTAGTAATTATCCTTTTGGCACAAAGTTATATGGAACGAGACCCATGATTATACAAGCAAAAGGAGGGAAAACATTTGGGAAAACAAATGGTTCCTTGCTATTTCTCAAATGGCAAGGTATAACATTACATTTGTTCTCCAGATAATTTGAGCGAAGTTTGCAAAGTATAATCACATAATTACTGTGTGGTGCAAAGAAGTTGACATTCTGGTTAAAAGTTTCAATAGAATATTTACAAAATAATATAAAATAACCATTGATACTTAAATGCTTAAATTCTTTCAGTACTTCATTGTCTCTTTAATGCATGTTCTATTGCGTTAGTCGGGAATGAGAGTTTGTCTGCTCACTTGAGATGCCTCACCAGTATTGAACTGTTTGAGAATGCCAAATACTATACTAACCATCCCCTCATTGAGTCCCAGCATAAAAACGTAATAGCGTTCACTACACTTAAAAATGCCTCTGCCATGTGTGTATCTGATGCAGCTCTTACTTTTTTCGACATTTGTAATGAAATGCAGCAGTTTTAGAAGAAGCAAAGGAAACTGCAAAAAATTACACATTCTCATCCATGGTGTGCATGTTTGCCTTGCCCACAGTAATTCAGTGTGCCATTCAGTCATTCTACCCACTCACCAATGATACTGTAGCGAAAGAAAATTGGGATTCCTTGGATTCAATTGTACAATACAGTATATCTACGGGATTATCTTGATGGCAGTGCAATTGAATATGTCCATATCTTTCATTGTGCTGCGATGCCACCGTCTTATTTGGTTGATCGAAGAATTCTATGTACCAAAAATCATTTTGTTTCCTTGTGCAAACCAGTTAAAGCACTTCAGCCACGAGACCATTATTTTAAAGCACACCTTCCAACCTTATTGAAGTCTGCGATGCCAGTTCATCCTAAAGTTCCTCCTACAGTTTCTCCTAAAGTTTCTACTAAAGTTTTTTCTGCTCCTTCCTCTACACAAGTGACTACATTTACTAAAAAGCAGACGACTGGTCCAAAAAGAAAACAAATTAGCTTAGATCGGTGCGCTTCTTGTGAAACGAGCGTGCAACACACAAGAAACTGTAGACAGTGAAATCAAATTTCCCAGCACTAGTAAAGGAATTTCATCTGTAACTCCCAACACTGGTCCTATTTCAGAAAAATCTAACACCAAAACACAACGAACTTCCACCAATTCGTGGCCAGATGATATCTACAACTACGTAAATCTGGTGTCCAGTCTTCCTGATTCGAAAAAGTACGAAATTCTGTGCAATTATTGCCATTGGAAACTTGGTTCTGATTTTTCTTTTCCTCCACGCGAAAATATTGGTAGACGTTTCCGGTTGGCATGGTTATCACGATTTCCATGGTTGGCTTACTCTGCTGTGGCAAACGGTGGTTTTTGCGTCACTTGTGTTCTTTTTGGCAGTGAAAGCACGCATAATGCAAGCGAGCTCTAACTATTGATGACCAGTGCTCTTCCTCCAAGTGCTTCTGCTTTCCAGAAACTATGTCAGCATGGTGAAAAATCCAATGTTCACGCAACGGCAACTTTCCGTGCTACACAGTTTAAGCGAATGATCGAGAATAAGACACTTGGTATCGATGCATGTGCAGCTGAAAAAACCCACCCCGTAAAAGACCTGCGTTGCAACTAAAACGCCAAGATGATTGAGTTCGATGTACAGCCCTAATTGGATATTTTTTGCTACGAAGAACCTGAAATACACAGGAACAGTACATGCGGTACAGAGTTGTGGTTTTATGTAAGTACATTGATTTTGTAACATTCTAATGTTGTAACGTTGAAGAACATGGTATGTTGTTTAAATATTTGACTTATTTAGTGCGTTTCGTTATTTGCTCTCTAAAATATGGCGTAATTAATGACGAATTATATGATAGAATTCGATGCTCAGAACGCAGGAAATGGCATTTCCGGGGTTCAAATTTCAAAAATTTTCCGGGGGGGAATGCCCCCGGACCCCCCTAATTATTGACGGTTTTGGAGTGCGCCACGGTCACGGTTTAGGCTGGATCCGCGCCTGAAACTTGTATTCTCTGCCAGAAGAGGTAAGATCGTTGTCGAGACTCTCCAAGCGCTTACGGTAATACAACAATTTATTGTGGATGTATTCGGGATTGGATCTTTTCCATCGAACTATTTTGAATTTTTTTTCTGTTTCAAGGAGTGCTTTATCCAATCTAAATGGAATGAGGGAGTGGAAATTGTTCAAATACATTTCTTAGATCTAACCAGGAGTAACTGCGGAAAATGCAACTATATACAGGTCCCGGGCAGGAATCGAACCTGCGCGCGGCCTTGCGATTGGTGCAGCGCTCTAACAAACTGAGCAACAGAGTCCAGCTCATGCTGAGTTCTACCCACAAGTTCTTGTGTGTATATATGTTAACTCAGTGCCACGTTAAGCTATGTGAAGAGCAATATAAGTTTAGTTTTGTGGAAACACCACGTAAATTTATTATTAGAGAGGTTAAGATACCCCGGTTCCGGTTTACGGGTAATATACACGTACCCGCACCCGTAAATCGGGGAATAACGTGTAACTTAAGAAATGCAAGATACTCTGGCGTAAAAAAAAAACGATCAGAAAATGGCAACTTTCGCTGTTGAGGTTCGCCATAAAGTGTTGAAAACTTTGACGAGCATATGTGCATTATTTATTTGGGTAAGATCGTGAACATTTTTACTATTTAAACGGCCCACAAATAGTAAACAGAAAACACCCGTACCCGTTTGTCTTTTACGTGTAGACCATGGTTTAACGCGGGAAAACGGGTAAAAATGCTGACATCAACAAAAGTTGGCAAACAAAATGGCGATACTCGTACCCGTAAACCGGGGTATCTTAACCTCTCTATTGCAAAGCTTTCGATATGTAAGATCGGATCTTCATCAGTGCTAATAATCTGCATCTTCAAAAAACATGTACATCAAGTACATGCATGCACGCAGAAACTAATATTTAATCAGATTATTAGCAATGATGAAGATCCGAGCTTACGGATCGAAAGCTTTACAACAGAGACGTTAAGATACCCCGGTTTCGGTGTGCGGGTACGAGTAGCGTCATCTTGTTTTACTGATGTCTGTATAATTCCATCATACTTTTTCTGTTTTCTTGCAATAGACAACGATATAATGCGAAAAATATGCACCTTAATTACGAGTAAAGGTACAGATATCGACGAAAATATTGCTAACCAAAATCATACTACCCGTACACGCACACCGAAACCGGGGTATCTTAACCTCTCTATTAACAAATTTACGTGGTGTTTACACAAAACTAAACTTATAAAGCAATGCAGGCTTCAATAGACCTTACCAATTGCCAACTCATTTTGCGTACTGTGTTATCGTGAATATAAATACCACTTACTTATTACACGTTTCCTCTGCGACACTATAATCTCCTGATCCTTGCAAAACGCTTTCATCTCTACAAAGAATACAATTCAGATTTAAATAGTTGAAAACATGGTGTCGGTTAAGTGCATTTTCGTCAGATACTGTAGTTGTATATAAACAAACCTCAAACAGTAATATCGTTGAAGCTTTACAAAATACTTTTCCTTCCACTCCTCCAATGGCCCTACCAGCTGACCTATATATATGCAATACAAAAAGTTGCACATTCACCACCAATTACAGTATGAGTAACAACAAGTTTACTCCAGGTATACACATACAGTATGTGTTCGGGTATTATTTTTAATCTAATAACTATACCTTCGTTTACAGTGTTTTTATGAGAGAAATACTCCTTTTCATCATTCAGCCACGTATCGATTTGTGCTATGTCAAAACCTGAACATCATATAGTAAAAATTAAAACAGATTCTACTAGATAATGTATGCATGAGCAACCGAGAGGAATTCATTAGCGTTACAATGACGGCAATAGAAGCGTTCCGAAAAATGTTGATCAGTTCATTTCCTAACTTTTATTTACCATGCAGTTCATTTGACGAGTTCATCAAGTTGTTAATATAACGTTTGTTGACAAATTGCCTCGACGTTTGTTGACGATTTATTCGACAAAGTCGATCTACACTCAACGTCCTGCGTTCAAGGATTGAGCAATTTAAAGCAAATACCAGGAAGTTGTCGACATTTTGAGGAACTCATGTAAATGTTCTAGGAACTCGCGATGTCGAGGATATATCGCGCATGTAAATTTAAATTGGGAAATATTTTATGTAGTTTTCATAATCCGACCAATGCAAAAGATTGCTGAAGTTGGTTGGTAAACGGTTCTACATTCTGCTATAGGTTACTATGCATACAAAACACCACCATACATTGAGCTCCCAGATACAAGACACTGGATTCGCTTGTCCCTGCACCCCCTGCGAAATCCACCCCTGAAATTGCGAAAATATGACAAAACAAAAGAAAAACTGTCATGAAAATTGTCAAAGGGGCAAATTTTGTGGGCAGACATTAGTCCTGAACAGTATACTGTATGTCAATGTCGTGACAAGTGAATCCGGTATCCTCACTGTAAGCATGAAAATTTCTGCGTTTTGGACTAAATAGGCTCTAAATATCTACCTGGAATAGAATTCACCATTTCATTAAACGTCTCTATTGCTGTTTTTTGCAGTTCCATTGCTCGCACCATCCGGCGTTTTAACCTCTCTCCAAGTTTGGACTTACTTTGTCGACCGTAATGCAGCAAGCAATCGGTTAATGCATCAATTCGCCTAGAGGGAGACATCTCCTTAGTAATTGATGCAAAACCTCTCAGGTACGACCACAAACGCTCCATCACTTCACCATCAGTGAGGCCACATCCTTCCACCCGTCTAGGACTATACATAATCTACATGAACATAAAGAATACTTAGTTGGTACTGTGCTTGGTCGGTTGTTTTTTTAATTGCTTGGTTGGTTGGAAGGAGGGCGAAAATTTACCTGACATTGAGCTTTATGACCGTACACGTGAAATATCGGGATAGCCAAATTGATATGGGCCAAAATGTCTGAGAATTCCGCTGAATTCTAAACAAAAGTAATAATCTAGAATTATTAAAAGTAAATAATTTTAAGTAAATCTTGCTGTACGATAAAAAAGAAATTGTTCTGTATGACAAAAATAATGCGAGAGTACTTCTGCCATGATGTATTTACCTGCAAATGACGGTGAAGTATACAAGAAATATCATACAAAACATTGTAGCTCATATTTTTCTCCTTCGCTTTCGACACCATATCGTTGATAAGCCAAACAGCGTATGAAATTCTAAATACAAGAAACACTGCGTGAACCTATGGCTATGAACTAATGAACCTTTAAACCTAATGAACCTTTTTTCACGTACATTCACAAACTACACGGTATTTTGCAGATTCTTCTTGCAATATAAACATTTGTCATGAATGCACCAGGATTTTGGCATCTCACTAAATGTGAAAGAGTTTTTGTAGATGAAAATTCTTACTTCTTAAGACTCAACCAGGAGTACTTGCAATAAATATAACTATATTCCCTCAATAGGCGAAATTGAAACTGCGATCCAACGATTTCGAGGCAGTGCTCTGCGGACCGACTATCAAATTTATAATCGAAATTTCTTCTACAAAAACTCTTAAAAAACTTGTATACACAGTATATACAACTAGATACGATGTAACCTAAATACAAAGTACTTTGGTAACTGATATTGCGTATCCTGAAAGAAACAGTTCACCATGACTGAGTAAATTGTACTGTACTTCACATACCTTTCACCATGTTTTAAATTTACAAAAGCTTTTGGAAATTCGTGTCTGCATGCTCTACCGAATATCCCTGTCTCGTCTAGCCCTGCAAATCTCTGGTTAGATCTCAACGCATTGCCGGCCAAGAAATTGTTGCAGTCCTACAACGTAGGTAAAAATAATATGTTTTAAACGTCAAACGAATCTCTCCATGTACAACTTATCACATACACTCTACCGTACATAATTTTATATGTTAGTGAAATGAAATGTAAAATCACTCTGGAATATTAAAGTAAGAATATGAAAGCAGTACATACACTATCAGAACCCTTATCTTGATAATTGTTGACAAAATTATCTACAACTTGCTGATCAGCAAAGAGAAGACCAGATCGTACAGGCTCCAATACACTAACACCAGATGACTTCTTCCTTGGTAGTCCAAAAAGAGCATCAAACGATTCATATAAAACACCATTTTCCTTTAAAATAATTAATACTAATTAACTCACTGAGAGGCAGCACTCTCCCCTTGACAAGTAAAATCGTCTGGTGCCAGGCAGAGTAAATAATAAAGTAGGGTACAGCTGGGCGCCAAAATGAAGTTTTAATCAATTATAATATTATCTTTGAAGGGGATAATGATTTAGTCCTGTTTTACATAAATTTTAGCTTCAATATTCTTGTTTCAAATGAATTGTATCACCAAAATGGTTTATAAAACATTTGAATCTGGTCTGTATCTGATTTATCATGGCTCACCTTGCACATCAGATACAGTACAAACTGACTGATGTTTATTGCTGGAATATACAGTTGCATGGCTAATTTCCATCACTTAAACATACCTTAGGACATGCGGGACAAATGTTTTCTCCATCACGTTCAGGGCATATATCTTTTAGTGCACGCAAGTCAAACCTAAAATGCCTAAATATTAAATTTAATCAGAATATTTAATCATAATTATAAGATCTTTTTAATGAGTAAAACTGCCAGGTTTTAGCAACTAATTTATTATTTTACCTAAACTCTTCAAATGCATCAAGCATGTTCCTATATATTTCAATCGGTCTGTGTGCAATCTAACAAAAAATGTAAAAATATATGTTACGCTAAAGGGAAATTAGTACAATTAACAATATAAAAATTTTCCGTGCAGTTACTGTATATCAACACGAGTGGAAATTGGGAAATCGAGAAATTGTGTGGGAACACGACACCTGAAGGGCGGAGTGTTTCACACATTTTCGAGAAAGAAATTTTCTGACGTTTCCGCATTGATATTGAGTTATATCAACACGGCTCTCAGCCAATCAGCGTTAAGAATTTACAAATGCTATATTATAATTATGAATATACAATAGTCAACCATTTTTTACACAGAGACTGGTGGAAATTATACATGTTGTGGACCCTACAGCTGTAAAGAAAGGTTCAATAGGGGTACAATTTACAAATCAATAAATCTTTGCAGGTTTGCATGATAACAAATTTAATTTATGGTTACATGTATGTTTCGTATATATACTGTGACACCTTGATTCTTTATTTAGACATGCAAAAAGTGTTTAACAGAAAATAAAGAAAATCGAAGGCTCATGGACTGAAAACTAAAATAACAAAATAATATATTACATAATATATAATTACAGCTAAATCATAACAACATACCTGTTTAATATAAATACATTAAATGTAATGTAAATTAATGTTATTATTATTTTATGTTTATTGAAACTCTCTTGCAGTATATTAGAATAATAATATATAATTAATGTATAATTTTTCGGGGGCTGAAAAAGTACCGGAAGAACCGAATTTTTTTGGTTAACCGCACAGCTCTACAGTATATTTACACTGAATTAACGAGTCCAAAGTATTACTAGATGTACCGGTAACAACATATCTGTTTATATAAATACATTACATTCATCACTTGTTCCAAGTGTTCTTCTCCATTATAATTTATTACCACTTCAGGTCTCTAGAAGTTTAAAAATTCCAACACCAAAAAATTATAAATTCATGGCTTAATTAATATTACTTTGACTAAGCACATATTGGGACTAACACCCTGTTTTCTCTTTGAGCTATATTGCTATTTTATTGCTTGTACAGTAAGTATTATATGGCAAAGAGACAATTACCTACCCAATCAGAACTATTGAGTATTGTCAATACATTGCACGAGAGCACTTTACATGACAGTGGTGTAACTTAACTTTTTTGACCACCTGCCATCAGGGCAAGTTGGACATTAAAATCGGTTGCCCTGAATGAAATCCACTTGCCTTCAAATCTAGCCCACATAGTAATTTGATGCAAAATTTGCAGTAACAATGGAATGCTACTACATTCACAATATACCAATAGAATCGTGGGTGCACAAGTAAAAAACACAAATGGAAAACGAAAACAGTTTTTACTCGATAAATGAGAATATACTTAAAGTTGGCCAGCTTATTCTTGCAAAACAACTTGCGGGATCTGGTATTTGGGCAACCAAGGAGATACTTCTACATACCTGCCTGTTATGATTTTCACTTGCCTGGGCAAGCGCTAAGTTACACCACTTCACGAGAATTATTGTGATCATTATATTTATTACATGATTATATACTTACAGGAAATTTTGAAAATCCTGGAAGGGATGCACAACATTGCTGAACTGACACCTTGGCAACAAGAAACATTTTTTCCACCAATTCCATTAACCCAAATGTAAAGGCCATTACTGGTTTGGTAGGGGTAGCAGGCCAAAGACCTAGTTCAACTAAAGTACATGCTTCACTTTTGCATCTACAAAACATCACTGGGTATTCATGTTGAAATCCTATAATAAACAAAAAACATTTATTTACTCCAAGAGGAAGTACTATTTACAATCCTCCACATTACTTTACACAACAACACTTGCTATATAAATGGGCAAACCAATAATTGAAAAAAGATGTCCTTTGAGACTCTAATGTGAAAAGCACAATGGGGACCATCCCCATCATGATATCTCTACCAACCGTAAATACCAACCTAAAATCATCGTGTTTTGTGATTGGCTTCATGAGACAATTGTGATCAGTGTTTATGACTCGTTCTTTAGAAAGCTAATTTCTATAGTTCATTGTTTTTTATTGTTATGATCAACCAGTCACAAAGCCTGTTCATATAGGTTGGTGGCAACCCTGATATCTGCATGCAACTTTTTCAAATTCAACTCCCTGCGATTGAGTATGATATCTGTACTGTCAATGCAAAACATAGTGATCTGAGTGCAACTAACCTTTCTCATCAGTGATCAAAACAGGTTTTAAATATTCCAGCTCAGGAAACTCACAATGATGGAGTGGGTTCTTCAGCTTAGGTGTTTTCAATTTTACATCCACAAACATATTGTCCTATCAGAAACAACATGTTTCATTAAAAACAATCTATTCTGACATCAGTACATGATGTACTTCACATCATTGAATTAAAAATAGGTACGCAGTGCGTACATGTTGCATGCCATCTGAAACTTAGCGCTATAGTGCTTATAACATTTGGTACAACTGGCGTGAAACTTAAAATATTGATTTGATATCAATATATTTATTGAAAAATAGCTATTACAGTAAAACCCCACATAAAAGAACCAGTGAATTTTGACTTCAGGCTGAAGTTCTTGTATAATCTTATTTCACACTACACTTTTTTCTATTCTGCACAGTTAATAGTCTTAAGAGGGACTTTTGTTGCATAAAACTAATGCTACGACACTAATATGGTTCTCGTTACATATATCTATACTTAAACAACTTCTAAAAACCTGTATTTTGGATGCTTAATTGCCCAAATGTCAGGCTGGTGGTTCTTAACCCACTGGTTCTTTTACGTGGGTTTTACTGTATGTCAAAATAAGAAAACTTAAAGTGGAAGTCAAGTCCGTAATGTAAACAAACGGTTTGTTTACATTTTGAACTGCTGTATTTTTTAAAATACGATGTACTGTCTGAATATCTAACACCATTTTGGTTCGCTATGCTTCTAAATGAATATGAAATAGAGTTTATGTTCAGAAAAATTCGAAACATTCGAAATTCGGGCAATATTTACATTAGAGGGCCCTCACATTGTTATGAGCAGAACCGATGCGCAGAACGGACTAGACTTCCACTTTAAGATTCTCACGCCAATTAGCCTACGATGTAGACCCCAGCAGAAACACGCGAATAGGCAATTTTTTACATAAAGCGACCGTTAATAGTTACTTGCAAGCAACGGTAATAATATTAACAAGGTAAAGGTGGGTCAAGGTTTTATCGAAAGCGATTGACTGTTAGATTTCCTTTACAAATGTATAACTAAATAACGTTATTTCCTTTTGATTTAGCTTAAAAATTTATTGTAACTTTTTAAAGGTATAAAAAACCCGTAGAAACGGTGAATTACTATAATATTGAAAATAATTACTTATCATTTTGACGTTTGAGTGATTGAAATGAGTTAATTACTTAATTTACACTATATCGAATGTCATGCTGAATGTCATGTTGAATCTTATTCGTACTTCACAATGGTTGCTATTTCGCTGTATTAAATTTCAATAGCATTAGTAGTGCATTTACTATTTATAATTTAAATTTTGTTTGATATTTACATTTCATGTTATTTACAAAGTGTGCTGTAGTTTTGAAGCTTTGCACACAATATAATCAGTGCAAGCACAATGGCTCCGTTTCAGTTTGAGTATATAAGAATCGAGTTCTTCGATAGCGTTGGGCTTTGAGTGTGCTTTGAGGCTTTCACGATAAAGTATAAACGCCTGATAATTGATAAATAATCAGTGCGAGCACAACGGCTCCAAAATCACAACAAATAACAGAATATAAGGTAAGTTAAAAACATTAAAGCTTTACCTACCTCGATTTATTCTTCTAAGGCGCTCAATTATGTAAATTTTCGGCGAATAATCAATATTTCTTTGTGTTTCCTCGACGAAAACCCAGCATGAAAATGCTCGACGGAAAAACTCGGTGTTTGTCGTATTTTACGAATATGCCACGTGACCGGTACGCTCACCGCACACGACACGAAACAGGCGCGGATCCAGCCTAAACCGTGACCGTGGCGCACTCCAAAACCGTCAATAATTAGGGGGGTCCGGGGGCATTCCCCCCCGGAAAATTTTTGAAATTTGAACCCCGGAAATGCCATTTCCTGAGTTCTGAGCATCGAATTCTATCATATAATTCGTCATTAATTACGCCATATTTTAGAGAGCAAATAACGAAACGCACTAAATAAGTCAAATATTTAAACAACATACCATGTTCTTCAACGTTACAACATTAGAATGTTACAAAATCAATGTACTTACATAAAACCACAACTCTGTACCGCATGTACTGTTCCTGTGTATTTCAGGTTCTTCGTAGCAAAAAATATCCAATTAGGGCTGTACATCGAACTCAATCATCTTGGCGTTTTAGTTGCAACGCAGGTCTTTTACGGGGTGGGTTTTTTCAGCTGCACATGCATCGATACCAAGTGTCTTATTCTCGATCATTCGCTTAAACTGTGTAGCACGGAAAGTTGCCGTTGCGTGAACATTGGATTTTTCACCATGCTGACATAGTTTCTGGAAAGCAGAAGCACTTGGAGGAAGAGCACTGGTCATCAATAGTTGGAGCTCGCTTGCATTATGCGTGCTTTCACTGCCAAAAAGAACACAAGTGACGCAAAAACCACCGTTTGCCACAGCAGAGTAAGCCAACCATGGAAATCGTGATAACCATGCCAACCGGAAACGTCTACCAATATTTTCGCGTGGAGGAAAAGAAAAATCAGAACCAAGTTTCCAATGGCAATGATTGCACAGAATTTCGTACTTTTTCGAATCAGGAAGACTGGACACCAGATTTACGTAGTTGTAGATATCATCTGGCCACGAATTGGTGGAAGTTCGTTGTGTTTTGGTGTTAGATTTTTCTGAAGTAGGACCAGTGTTGGGAGTTACAGATGAAATTCCTTTACTAGTGCTGGGAAATTTGATTTCAGTGTCTACAGTTTCTTGTGTGTTGCACGCTCGTTTCACAAGAAGCGCGTCGATCTAAGCTAATTTGTTTTCTTTTTGGACCAGTCGTCTGCTTTTTAGTAAATGTAGTCACTTGTGTAGAGGAAGGAGCAGAAAAAACTTTAGTAGAAACTTTAGGAGAAACTGTAGGAGGAACTTTAGGATGAACTGGCATCGCAGACTTCAATAAGGTTGGAAGGTGTGCTTTAAAATAATGGTCTCGTGGCTGAAGTGCTTGAAGTGGTTTGCACAAGGAAACAAAATGATTTTTGGTACATAGAATTCTTCGATCAACCAAATAAGACGGTGGCATCGCAGCACAATGAAAGATATGGACATATTCAATTGCACTGCCATCAAGATAATCCCGTAGATACACTGTATTGTACAATTGAATCCAAGGAATCCCAATTTTCTTTCGCTACAGTATCATTGGTGAGTGGGTAGAATGACTGAATGGCACACTGAATTACTGTGGGCAAGGCAAACATGCACACCATGGATGAGAATGTGTAATTTTTTGCAGTTTCCTTTGCTTCTTCTAAAACTGCTGCATTTCATTACAAATGTCGAAAAAAGTAAGAGCTGCATCAGATACACACATGGCAGAGGCATTTTTAAGTGTAGTGAACGCTATTACGTTTTTATGCTGGGACTCAATGAGGGGATGGTTAGTATAGTATTTGGCATTCTCAAACAGTTCAATACTGGTGAGGCATCTCAAGTGAGCAGACAAACTCTCATTCCCGACTAACGCAATAGAACATGCATTAAAGAGACAATGAAGTACTGAAAGAATTTAAGCATTTAAGTAACAATGGTTATTTTATATTATTTTGTAAATATTCTATTGAAACTTTTAACCAGAATGTCAACTTCTTTGCACCACACAGTAATTATGTGATTATACTTTGCAAACTTCGCTCAAATTATCTGGAGAACAAATGTAATGTTATACCTTGCCATTTGAGAAATAGCAAGGAACCATTTGTTTTCCCAAATGTTTTCCCTCCTTTTGCTTGTATAATCATGGGTCTCGTTCCATATAACTTTGTGCCAAAAGGATAATTACTAGAATTAGTCAGGGTAACCAATAGAACTAAAGTTGGTTTTAAGGTAAGGACTGGAGATTAAATTTTGGAATCATTAATATGGAAATTGAGCCATACTACAATGTCTTTGTGTAATTTGAGTAACATCATGATGACATCAAATTCACAGCTGGCCTTGACTAACTCATGGGATTTTGTTGCAGTTTTAGATTCGGGATTAGGTTTTAATGTCAGGATTAGGATCAGGATGACATCATCCACAAAAACATCAATATTCATCCACAACAAACACCTGTGAGGTAGTCACCCTCCAGGGGCCAGTTGTTAAAAATATTTGCTGTGTTGGTGTAATGTACTCTGGTGAATAAGATGCTTGTGTGATGTTATTAGAATGTTAGGGTTAGTAATCCAAGTGAGAATATATACATTTTAAGACCTAACCAGAAACTGCAAAAAAATGCAGCACAAGGTCCTCTGGTAGGAAATGAACCTACGGCCCTGCGATTCCTATCAGAGGACCTTGTGCTGCATTTTCCGCAGTCGCTCCTGGTTAGGTCTTAAAATGTATGTATTTTCACTTGGATTACTAACCCTAACATTCTAATATTAATTCCACCAAGTGAAGTGCATGAATCCAAATTGTGTCATGTTACTCTGAGTGTATATCCACACCGGGCAGGCTTGAAAAATATGCCTGGCCACGGTGGGATTCGAACCTATGACCTTTGGCAAAGGCATTGGGAGAGCATTGGGCTAGTATTCCTTGGCAGACCTTTGGCAAAGGCATTGGGAGGGCATTGGGCTAGTATTCCTTGGCAGATCATTGGGCTAGTATTCCAAAGGTTGTAGGTTCGAATCCCACTGTGGCCAGGCATACTTTTCAAGCCTGCCCGGTGTGGATATACACTCAGAGTAACATCACACAAGCATCTTATTCACCTGAGTACATTACACCAACAGTCCAACACAGCAAATATCATGATTATTAGATTACACTGATATCGAAGGAACTACAGTAGACTCAGTTCCAAAGTATTGCATACTCAAACCGACCTGACTGCATAGCTCAGTTGGCAAAGCATTGGGCTAGTATTCCAAAGGTCGTAGGTTCCAATCCCACCATGGCCAGGCATATTTTTCAACCCTGCCCGGTGTGGATATATACACTCAGAGTAACATCACACAAGCAATTTAAAAATATTTCTTCAGAAATCTTGTCTGGATGAATGAAAGTTTTCTTCAAAGCTTCGAAGTAAACAGGCATGCAGAAACACACAAACAAAAACACTAGGTTAAATTTTAACCAAGGATTAGCCTTAGCTTAGAACAACCGACCCCTGGTCAACCTACAAATATTAAGGCGCTATATTTAAAGCTTGGTGAAACCAAATAGACGACTATATAGACCCAATACAGAAGTAAACATTTCATTTTACAGTCGACAATCAAATGTTGTAGCCGTAAACTGTAGCAAAATACTGATAACAGTTTTAAACAGTTTTTACTAATATTTCACGACTACATAGCGGATAAATGCAATTTATATTTTATTAACCGCCATGTGTTCGAGATCATATTACTATTTCACTAACAAAAATTTACATACATACAAATTTGCATGCACAAATTTATATTCCCTGACCCCAGCGTAAATGCAAATTTAATATAAGTCGATTAAAAATTCTTACCTAACAGGAACATTAGGCCCAGATCTTTCAGTTTGGCTCTTGGAGAACTGCAGTTTTGAAAATTCGCACGTTGGCAGCACGATGTCGCCAGTAGATGCAACGGCGCAGCCTTTCTTCAGTGATAAATTCATCATATTGTTGCCTCAAGAGCGATAATTCCCCTGAAATATGTTCGCTTAGGTTTGCTTGTTGAAAGATTTCGACGAGCTTGCTAAGAACATCGACTTTTTTTTAAAGCTTCCATCCTGATAGCATCCATGTAGCTTGTGATGTATTATTCTTTATCCCGTCAAGTCGACAAGTATCGAACTTTATTGTTGATCATTTGTATTGCGCAATCAAAACAGAGCCACCGTGGCAGACCGTGGCGCACATGACCACAACTTGCCCTGTGAGTGGTTTGCAACGCTGCACCGTGGCAGAAAGTTACTATATTTAGTAACAATAGACCTTTCCCCTTATAACCAAAATTTTGATCTAGGCAAGTCTAGACAAATATTTCATCACAGCTTGAAAGAGCGTCACAAAATTAGTAATATTCCAAAGTTTCGTTGCGAAATGTTGTAAAATGCGGATAATATAGCCTTGCGAAATTTGCTATTTTCAGTCATTTTAGATTACAAACGGGAAATTGCAGCCCCAACACCCGAATCGTATGTCAATTTCCCGTTTGTAATACAAAATGACTGAAAAACGGCAAACTTCGCAAGGCTATATTATCTGCATTTTGCAAGATTTTGCAACAAAACTTTGGAATATTACTAATTTTGTGATGCTCTTTCAAGCTGTGATGAAATTTTTGTCTAGATCAAAATTTTAGTTATAAGGGGAAAGGTCCATTGCGCAATTTTTTGCACGCTGACCGTGGCATTTTGTGGCTGTGATCGCAGCTTCGAATTTACGACTGTTTTCCGAACATATTCGGCAGAATTCGGCACGCTTTCGGCGGTTTTTATAGTTCAGTGTTTAACTGGATAATTATACTATTGAACAAGGAATATATTTCGGAAGTTTTTCCTGCTTTTAGCACATATATATTACTGTAATATGAGAACAATTACGAAAGATATTATTCAAATTGTTTGCTATAGACCTATATTTGCTCAATTTTGCTGTATTTCAAATAACTAATATATACTTCTTAAAAATGCGTAAGGAGTCTAATGTAGTATCCAACAAAGGTGAACCCCGGAAAATCTTAGGTGGGAAAAATCTGACCGTGGCTCGAGCCACTTTTGCCACGGTCTGGATCCGCGCCTGGCAAATAAGTGTCTTTATATCTTACGATCATTGCGAAAGGAAGGTTATTCACAACAAGAGATAGATCTATTGTTTGATACTCTGGTATTACCAAACATAACATACGCATTATCTGTTTATGCCGCTTCCAAATCCGATTTAACTCCTATTGAAGTCTTTCTTAAACGTTGCTATAAAAGGAAATATACGTCAAAGCTAGTTAGTGTGTATAAGCTTTTAGAAAAACAAGATCGAACCATATTTAATAGAGTATCTAAACTCTGGCAGCATCCATTATTGTCACTAATGCCACACGCTAAAGAAACAGGCTACAACTTAAGAAAAAGAAGAAGTCATAGGCCGAAAGTTAGAACGGAACGTTTTAAAAACGTGTTTGTAAACCGTTTGGTATACAATTATGACTTAGTTATTGATTAAACATTGCAAGTTATCTCTATAGCAAGACACACAGTATGAACGAATGAGTAATGTATATAGTATGAACTACAATATGATTAAACATTGTAAGTTTCTTTTTAGCAAAGTGTAAATAATGCATATACTGTAATATGAATTGTAACTTAAGATATGTATTTTTATCTTCTGTTTCATTAAAGACTAATAATAATAATAATAATAATAATCAAATATTCATGTATAAAACTTTTTGAGCAAATTGAACAAGATTCAAGTCATAAATTAAATAATCTCTTACCTAGTTTAAATACGTCTTTTGACAGCCTTCGAACCGTAAGAAAGTATAAACTTCTTTTAATCAAAACAGACCGTTTTAAAAATTCTTTTATACCTAGTCAAGTAGCGAAAGTGACGTTATAGCTTTTAGCGAAGTAATAGTTTAAGCAACAATGAATTGTAAATAATTTTATATCAATTGTAAATCATTTGTAATTCAGCCATTTTTTGGCTTCGTGAATTGGAAAGCGACGTTGTAGTTTTTAGCGCAGTAATATATTAAGCAACAATGAACTGTAAATAATGAACTTAGTATCTTATTTCATATTATTTGTAAATCATTTGTAATTCAGCCTTTTTTTGGCTGCGATATTTGATTTATTAAACTATCTATCTATCTATCTATCTATCCATCTATCCATCTATCCATCTATCCATCTATCCATCTATCCATCTATCCATCTATCCATCTATCTATCTATCTATCTATCTATCTATCTATCTATCTATCTATCTATCTATCTATCTATCTATCTATCTATCTATCTATCTAAGCTCTCATCTGACTCAGGAGAAATCTTAACCGAGTCATTTGACATTGCAAATTCGCTTAATAAACATTTCGTTGGAATTGGTCCGAAATTGGCCTCCAATGTTCCCCTTTTAGGCAAGGTAGCAACAGCTAAGGATTACATGACCCAGGTTGAATCATCATTTGAATTTCAAAAGATAGATTCTAAAGACGTCTTTAAATTAATAAACAAATTAAATTTGCGTAAAGCTTCGGGCTGTGATAAAATATCAAATAGATTATTAAAAATATCTGGTCCTTATATTTATGAAGCTTTAACAAATTTGTTCAATCTTTCTCTTACAACAAATAAATTTCCGACAAGGTGGAAAATTGCAAAAGTCTTTCCATTACATAAGACAGAGGAAAGGGATAATGCAAATAATTATAGGCCTATTTCGGTGTTATCTTCAATTGCACGTCTCTTTGAGCGCCTTGTGTATAACCAAATGTATATGCTTATTTATCTAAACATAGACTAATCAATACCCGTCAATCTGGATTCCGTTCACTTCACTCTACCATGACAGCCTTACTGGATATGACAAATCAATGGTGTTTTAATATTGATAAAGGGATGTTAAACGATGTGATTTTTCTTGATCTAAAGAAGGCTTTTGACACCATTGATCATGAAATTTTGCAAATGAAACTTGCATGTTATGGTTTGAAAGAGTGTAGTTTGGAATGGGTTGCATCCTACTTGACAAATAGGGTACAAATTTGTCATGTAAATGGCATATATTCAAATGAAGAAACCATTTCCTGCCGGGTCCCACAAGGTTCCATTTTGGGTCCGGTCTTATTTTTGCTATATATAAATGACCTACCCAGTTGTTTGGAACATGGAATTGCCAGGCTATTTGCTGACGATACAAATATGACTTCCACAGGTTGCAATTTGGAATCAGTCGAAAATAAAATGCAGATTGAGCTTAATAAAATATTCAAGTGGCTTTGTGCAAACAAGTTGACACTGAATATTTTAAAGACCGATTTCATGGTTATTGCTTCTCGACAAAAGCTATCGGCCTTGGGAGACTCAATAACATTGTCAGTAAACGGTGTTTCATTAAGCCAAGTTCGTTCGGTGAAATCCTTAGGAGTAAACATAGACGAAAACTAAAATTGGGAAAACCATGTGAAGAGTATTCGCTTAAAAGTATCCCGTAATATTGCTACTTTGAGGCGATTACTTGAAGCCCATTTTAACACACAAAAAACCTAGTATCACTCTATCGGGCGATAATTGAACCATATTTCATTTATTGCTCCATAGTTTGGGACAGCCTTGGTCAAACATTAGACAAGTCTCTACAAATTTTACAAAATAGGGCTGCCCGTGTGATAACTGGGCACATTTCTCAACATCGTCCTCAAAACTCTTAAAAGAACTTGGCTGGATGAATATTCAGGAAATGAGGTATAAACAAAAGGCTATGATGATGTATAGAATAGTAAATGGTAATGCACCATCTTATTTAATTGACATATTTAAACATTGTCATGCTTTGGATATATATAATCTCAGAAGGTCTAAAATAACCTTCGAACTTCCAAAAAATCGAACACTGTATTACAATTCAAGTTTTGCTTTCACTGGTGCTAAATTATGGAATTCTCTTCCGGATGAGATAAAAGACGCACCATCACTTAAAATATTTGTAAAAATGTTAGACTCGATTATATTCTGTGCCAACTAGAATATGTTTTCTGTATATAGTTTTATCTATCTATCTATCTATCTATCTATCTATCTATCTATCTATCTATCTATCTATCTATCTATCTATCTATCTATCTATCTATATTTTTGGCGAAAGACAAAAATACAATAATTTCGAAAATTAAAACTGAGCAACACCATCATGGCAAATCCAGCAGCCCAGATGCTGAAAAACTTTGGCAAATTAGTCTATGTATCACTGGGGTTTTTTTATTTCCCGAGCATTTTAAACAATTTTTCCGGCTTTATAGCATCAAAAGTTTGCATATATATTGTTTTGGTATTTTTGTTTCTTCGCTCGCTTAAAAATTCAAGCGACAGTAAAAGCATGCGCGTGACGTCAGTGAGTATATGTTAGGAGAATTTCAACGTCGATCTTTTGAGTAAAATTGTTTACTATGTAATATATTTTCTACTTATATTATATTATAAAAGAAATAGAAAAACTCGTCTCGTGCGTTTATAGTGCGATAATGCATTCGGGGAATGTCGGGAGAATACTCCCAACATTCCCCGCGTGCATTATCACACGATAAACGCGCGCGACTCGTTTTCTATTTCTTAAATAACGATTGGCCTCTTTGAAACACATATCGGTAGACAGTAGGTTCAAAATCGACTATACCACTACTGCTACTTATCACTGCCAGCTGCATCCGATTGTTTTTTTAGGTAGATTATACCTATTTGATTCGTTAATGGTATAGCAATAGCAGCCGTGCATGTCAAATCTGATTCACATGTCACTTCAATTCATGGATAGTATTTTGTTCTCGTGTCCCCATTTGGAGGCAAGTTCTGGCCTCTTACTCAGTAAAAATCTTTTATCCGCGTTTACAAGACAGAGCTCTTTTGAGGTGCACGAATTACAGAACTGGCCGCAAAGGTTTGAAGCTACTAGCAGGACATGAACTATTATCCTGTTATAGTACGTCAATCGAGCAATTATCCTGCTAGCCAATATAGAGAGCCAATCAATCTGATATCAGCTAAATTGCAGAATTGCTTATATTTATAGCAGTTGTTTATATAATAATCATTATTACTTAGCCAAGAATACACCCAGATTGTGCCGTTTGGAGCTGAATAGCAATATAATTTTATTTCAGCTAAAATTAAAATATGATACATGGCTGCTCATGATTGCACTCCTGCCGACTGGCTACAATAAAGTCAAGCAGGTGTAAATCTTTAACAAATCTCTACCATGCATAATAGTTCCCGGGGAGAAAAATTGGCGAGAATATCACAATAGTTTGTTTTAATAGTGAGTTTAGTATTATGCCTTTATTATAACCGCTTATATTTAGATCTGATACGCAGCTAACCAATTATATTTCTAATTTTCACAATAGAAAGTAATTTTACACGAAGAAATTGCGATCTTTTGTTTTATTATTATTTAAATCAATGCCCATAAACTTATTTACACATTCGTTGTTCATGGAACGGTCGATCGGAAGTATCCACAGGTAGAAGAATATTTATATATAGAATATCGCTGCCGAATTTTGACTTTAACCGTTCGGATTTCCTGTCCGAAGAAAACTCTATTATCACATGTATCGGTCAACCTAAATTAAAAGTTTACAATCTGTAAGATGATAACAATTTTTTAATAATTCCAAATTAATAATTCCAAAAGCTTAGCCGCGTAGCTACATCCTTTGCCTTTATTAGAAGCGCTCATATTTATAGATCTGATTACGTATAGCTATAATCAATTATACTTTTAATTTTCACAATAGAAAGTCATTTTACACGAAGAAACTGCGATCTTTTGTTTTATTGTCATTTAAATCATTGCACATAAACTTATTTACACATTTATTGTTCATAGAACGGTATATCCAAAATATTTACAGGTAGAAAAGTAATATGTAGAATGTGGCTTCCGAATTTTGATTTTACTACCGTTCGAATTTTCTGTCCGAAGAAAACTCCATGTTATATGTTAACTAACCTGAATTAAAGTTCAAATTCTGTAACATGATAATAATCTTTTAATAATTCCAAATTTAGCATCATTCAAATATAAATGTAACACAAAGGCAATAAATATAAATGGCAGGTTTTTGTAATGGTTGACCACAAAACGGGATTTTTTTTAATTGCTTTAACGATCAACATTTACATACAGTATGAAACACGAATTAAAAAAATTGGAATAGTATAGATACCTTATAAAAATAATCAAATTACATCCCCCTTCCCTCCCCCAACCCACCCCCGATTTCGAACAAACATCTGCAAATCAATTATTCCAACGAATGTCAAGATCATGTATAGACTTTAGAATTGGACTTGTTCCTATTGAAAAATTTTACTGCATGAATTAGTGTGATATATAACTTGGGTTGTTTTTCCCGGGAGATTTTATTACAAAATTCACATATGATTTCACTTACGAAAATTTCACATGTGAAAATGCCTTTTCATATGTGAAGTGTTTCATCATATTATTTCTTTATTATGCATGCTCTTGTGATGTTTTATCATATCTTTTCTTTATTATGCTCTTGTGATGCTTTATCATATCTTTTCTTTATTATGCTCTTGTCATGTTTTATCGTTTGCTATTTGTAGGTTTAATAAACATTCTATAATTGCATGTTTATTATATTTAATATAATTAAAACATAAATTTATTCTTCTTTTCGAAAAAATAACTATATTAAAACTACTCCGGCATCATGTATATATTGATTAGGATATTGTGTATTTGTACAAATGATAAGGTGGGATATATTATTGTTAATCATGTCTTCTAAGAATTTTTACCGACATAGGCTACGTTAATAAAATTGAATTACTTTTTTAGTTGTAATTCGCATGCTATATCCGATGTGTCAGAAGTAAATACTTATAGTACTTTTAGTACTTCTAGTTTTATTCTTTCTGTAAAGCATATTACAGCGTGTAAAAATGGTGATCAAGGTTACAAAGTACCCTTAGTGGTGTACAAACATAACACATTTACTTACTTCCAGGGAGTATTCCCCTGAATTGGCCGACAGAATGAGAATTTTGAGTTTCAAAAATCTAGCTGTAATTCGCTTAAAGAATCCGTTAAAGACCGTATATAGCAACACCGTTTCATTCAAACCGAAAGTTCAAATGATATTTTGAC
>CACRXK020003397.1:0-36512 GCA_902702795.2 Paramuricea clavata | reverse complement strand
TGTGTTGTCTTGCTATCAGGGACGGTCCGGGGGGGGGGGTATTTCCCTAAACTTACCGACGAAAATTTTTTCCCCTAAAATCCTGGCGAGCGCGGGGGGGGGGGTGTTTTTTAGAACCATGTAGTGACAACTGCGTCTTAAAAATTTCGCGAGTGCGAACAGGTCGTTCATAATTTTACCGAACATTTTAGTCGGTATATGTCCATTTACCGACGATTGTATCAATTTACCGACCATTACGTCCCTGCTTGTTATGTTGCGTTTTTGGCTGCCGCCAGTTATATGATTTATTTGACTTCATTGATGAGATTTTTAAACTGTTTATTCTTTCTTGTAGGTGTGGCGTTGTTGAGTGGTTCTCCTGAAGAAGACGCCAAGACGAGAAAACAGAAGAAAGCAACAAATGTATGTAGTTTTAGCATCGCTTTACACGATCCCGGGCTTGGCATCATTTACAGGGCTGCAAATAAATATTTGACGTGACAGGACATTTGTCCGATCACTTTTAATTTTGGTCGGACAAAAACCAACATCACTAAATTTGGTCGGACATATACGTGACAAGATATATATACACGAGACAAGTTTGTATAGGCATTCCGACGCAACGTTAAGTAAAATGCTAGAATGCCTTATTGCAAAATGCAAATTGAGTGAATTTGCAATCGGATTTTGTCAAAGCAAAAAAATGTATAATGTGACAATTTTTTTTGTGATCGGACCAATATCCGATCAAAATTACTTTTGCTCGGACATTTGCCAAATTTAGTCGAACATTGTCCGATGTCCAACAGTAATTTGCAGCCCCGCATCAAGCTGAGCTTAGAAGAATGAGGTCCGTGTATATCTGGAGTAAGAACTCGCGTCCGTAGGATAGCAGAAATTGACATCCAGTGCCATTTTGTCCGCGTGGTTAACATGAAGTTGCACGGAGTGCCGACTGCCGAAATTTCTTGTTTTGACTTCCGTTAGAAAAACCTGGAATTAGCTGGAAAAATTGCATGAAAACTGTTTACGACCTTCATAGATTTTGGACGTTAAATTCCGTCGTCTTCACTTCATTTTTCTCATAAGTCAAATCACACAAGTTCTTACTCCAGATACATATACAGTTCATTTCATGATAGTCGCTGTGTGGCTCATACCTCAACGAAATAGATTAGTTTTATGATATACAGGGTGTGTAAAAAAAAGACTGAACAGATATGAAATTGCTCTCAATTTCGCAAAACAGCTATTATTATCCAGTTTTATATATTTATATATATATATATATATATATATATATATATATATATATATATATATATATATATATATATATATATATATATATATATATATATATATATATATATATATATATATATATATATATATATATATATATATATAGTGAAACTTTGTTGGGTTTTTAATTACTGTACAAAATTTCAGACAATTTGCTTCAGTTTAAGACCTTGAACTATTCATTTTTTCCTAAAAAATCAGCCTTTCGCATGCTTAATTAATGCGTTTACCTAATTTGCATATTGCTGAAATAAGCAAATTAGCCAAACGCTTTAAAAATGTAAGTTTGCGTGAATCTTTAACTATTCACGCAAACTTACATTTTTAAACTGAAGTAAACAGGCTTAAACTAAACAGGCTTAAACTGAAGCAAATTTTCTGAAATTTCGTGCAGCAATTAAACACCCAACACATTTTTCACCCATTAACTCACAATACGATTAAAGCTTTTAAATCTCGTGCGCAAGCATTTTTAGTTTGTCGGAACCCCCATCCCCCCCCAGTTTACAAAGTTTGTGTTCGAGAAATTTTTTTCATTATTCTACATTATAAGTACCAAAAGAACATCCATTAACTCAAATTACGATTACAGCTTTTAAATTTCGTGCGCAAGCCATTTTTAATTTGTTGGAAAAAAGTTACCCCCCCCCCCTGGTTTACAAAATTTGAGTTTGAAAATTTTTTTCTATTATTCTACATTATAAGTACCCAAAGAAACTATATATATATATATCAAAAACTGGATACTAATAGCTGTTTTGCGAAATTGAGAGCAATTTCAAATCTGTTCAGTTTTTTTTATACACCCTGTAGATTCAGTCCTCGGAATTCAACAGCCCTGAAAGTAACGGCGACAGTCCGCTTTCATCGACCAGTACGGTGGTTTTATGTGTTGTGTTCCTGGTTGTTTTACCAACGATAAAAGAAATCCTGATCTATATTCTGTTGTATATAAATGATATTCTGTGCTTTTATTGTTAGTCGCTAATTCGTTGGTGTTGGGCAGCTGGTTCATGTAGGTTTTACCTCCTCCTAGAAAATGAAAACAACACAATCTATGGCCTCTGTTTGGAGAGAAATCTTTACGGGCAATTGAACTTATCCCTTTTTTCGATTCCACAATTTTACCATGTGGAAAATTATGAAACGAAAGCTCGGGATTCCTGTTATTGCTGGTAGGACAACCAGTAACATAGCACGTAAAACCACAATTTCTTTACTCGTACTGGTCGATGGAAGCGGACTGTTGCCGTTACTTCGGGGCTGTCAGACCTCTGAGACCCATGTAAGAATTCTCAAGTGGTATATATGAATTTTCTTATTTGTTGTGTGTTTCAGGATGAAATGAACAATGAAATGACAGTTGTACCAAGAAAGAAGCCAGCCGGTAATTCTGCTGCACAACATCCACCAGCACACCCCGGGAAATCTAAAGCTGCTAAAATGCGTGCTGTGGCACGTGGTGAAAATACCGCAAGCAGTGGCAAGTCTGAGCAAGAGGTAATGTTAAAGATATTGAATATCTAGAGTCCAGTCAACGTATGTGCGAACTTACAACTATTGGCCCTCGAGTTTTGTTTAATTATGCATTGTTCATTTCTTGCTAGACTATGTGGATTGTCGAATATCAGGGAATTATTGTCCTTTTGAGTGAAAGGCCACCGTCTTTTTTTAAAATAGACCAATAAACTTGAATGTTGAAGGGTTTATTTGCCACTACCACGCCGTGTTTCTTCACCCCTACCACCAGGGGTGGAAAAAATATTTTACTTTTTGGGACCGCCAAAGGGCAATAAAAATTTTCTGTGATAAATCAAGTAAATCAATACTTGGACACTGTGACTGTATAATACTAACAAGTTGTCAAACTGAATGTCATGCTATATTTTCGCAGAAAATGAGCCTTAGGAATATGACAGAACTAATTCAGATAACATCCGGAGTCTGATCCTGAGGTAAATTTACAGATGCAAAAAGGGGGGGGGGGGGATCTTGGGGCATGCTCCGCCAGAAAATTTTGAAAGCCCGGTGTCTCAGATTCGCTAAAAATGCATTTGGCATACAACATTTGTTACATCATTCTATAATCTATACATTTATACACTATCCTACTATCGTACTATTAAGATGGACTTGCATTTTATTTATTTATTTATTTTTTTTGCAATCTTTGTCAAATAAATGACAGGTTATACCCGCAGAGCAGAACACTCCTTTACGGGTAACTTTAACTGTTTATACAGAATACATATAAGTGATTGTACTGGGATTGCCAGTAAATGAGGCGAAAAACAGGTTTCAACTCACTTTAATTATAAAAATATGGAAAATTACAAAATAATAGATTTAGGTAAAACACTGTTTTCCTTCGCACGCCATATTAGCTCCTATGCGCATGCTCTAACAAAACGTAAATAAACATCGTCCAAAAGGCGATCGCAGAGATTATTGTCTACAACTTTACTACAACCCAATACACCGGAAGAACTGGGGTCGATGCGATCGCGTCTTAAAATCTGAATGTGAATTTCTCTAATGCATTGTTCACTCAATACTATATAATGTCACTGTCCGTTCATACACTCTCTTTTGCTTCCGACTTGGTTTCCTGGTCTTGATCCATATCTACTGGTACTAATAACGATAATCGCTGAGCACTTCGTGACACAATGACAGCCTCGTTATGTCCTTTGTATTTTTGTACCTTTTCTCCAATTTGAAAATTCTTGTACATGACATTTACTCGACGAACTTTTCCGTCTTGACTGGGAAAGACTTCTTGTACTATACCTAAACGGTAATCTCCTCGCAAGGTATTACGGTCGGCGATTATTACAACATCTCCTGGGCGCAGGTTACGGTTGGCTGTATTCCACTTGCGACGAATAACCAAGGCTGGGGCGTATAACTCCGTCCATTTCTTCCAGAACTCGTCTGTCACGATCTGGACAACATGATAACGCTTTCCTGGATAATTACCGTTAGGCTGCCATCCACCAAGATTCTTCGCCGTTGCTCTGCCCAGTAACAAGCTGTTGGGAGTAAGGATGTTTAATTCGGAATCAGCGCCCGGGAGGGTTCCGATAGGTCTTTCATTGAGGAGGTTCGTGGCTTCGCTACACACCGTCATGAACTCTTGGACTGAAAGACGTTGGTTATTGATTGCGAAATGAATAGCTCTCTTGGCACTCTTCACCAGGGATTCTACAGCTCCTTGGTACCAAGGACTATCAGCGGGGCCGAAGATCCAGGTCAATCCATTCTCTGTGCCACTTTTATGTAGGGATTGTCGGTCAATGCTCTTCCAGGTTTCCGTGAGTTCTCTTTCCGCACCAATTTGTTGTGATCCGGGATCACTATATATGATTTCGGGCCAACCACGAACGCTGACGAATCTGCTGAGGGCCATTAGGAATGATTCGGGATTGTACCCGAACACAGCTTCAATGTGGACTGCTCTCATAACTAGATCTGTGAAGATTACTCCGTACGCTTTACCACTTGTTCTTTTCTGTACTTCTCCACGAACCGAGTAGGGTCCGAAAAGGTCTATCATAACGTGGTTGAAAGCTGGAGATGGTTTCAATCTTGCTTCCGGTAGTTGTCCCATTTGCTGTTCGAGGAACTTTGCTTCTCGTAGCTTGCACATCTGACATTTACTCTTGATTGATTGATTGATTGAGCGAGTTTGCTTCCTTGGGTTACCCAGTAGAGTTGACGGAATCGTGCTAAGGTTGCATCACGCCCTCTATGACCAGAAGTGTGAGCTCGTTGCATGAAGAGTCTGGTAACATGATGTCGGTAGGGCAATAGCTTTTGCAGCGAAGAATCCACTGTCATGGGATTTTTGTTCTTCAGGCGCTGTCCCACTACCCAGAGTCCACTTTCATCTTGGACTGGATTGAAACAAGCGAAACGACCACCTTTTCTGCCTTTGCGGTCAGTTTTTGTCAGTTCACTTTCAAATGATTTCTGAACTTCTTTAACAATAAAGTTCTCGGCTTCTTGTAATTGCTTAACCGAGATGGACAGAGTCCTTCCGCCTTTAAAACTTTTCTTCGCAATGTTTAGCAATCTCGCGACGACCCAAATAGCTTTGTTGATACTGCTGAATCTTTCATAGTCGATCAACAATGCCTCTACGCTCGCTGCTGCTGCTACAACATGGACTTTCTTTTCACCGGGGAGTGGTTCTTTCTTTGGGTTAAACTTTAATCCCCATTCTTCTATCGGTCGGTATAGAATCGGCGGTCCATTCCACCAATGAGAATCGTTGTTCAGCTCCTCTGGTGCTCTGCCGTGTGTCAACCAGTCAGCTGTATTATGTTGGCCAGACATCCAAGCCCAGCAAGTCAGATCTCCTTCAGTTGCTGCTTGGATTTCTCCGATTCGTACTCCCTCGTAAACTTTGAAACGTGTGCTTGTCTTGTGGATCATACTCAAGACTGTTTCTGAGTCCACGATTTGTAAAACTCTCTCGAAGTCGAACCTCATTTCTTTCTCGATGACCTTTCTTCCTCTTTTCGACAGAACAGCTGCGTTTAACTCCATCTGAGGGGTAGATAACTTATTGATTGGAGCAATACGACACTTCGCCATGATCAACCTACACCAGTAGCTTCCATCATCCAATTTCCATCGAATGTAAGCTGCGAAGCCATACGCGAGATCACTACCATCGCTCAAGATTATTAACCAAGGGCGTCCATTGCTATTCACAGGTCGTAAGCATCGCTCCAAACACAAACGCCGAAGTTTGAAAAGAGCAGTGAAGAAATTGGACCATTTGTTGCAAAGTTCTGCTGGAAGTGGGTCATCCCATCCGAGCTTGCGGGACCAGGTTTCGCGTAAGTATATCGTGGCCATCAATGTAAATGGAGAAATTACTCCGAGTGGGTCATAAATCTTCATTACTTGCTCAAGAACGATTCGTCTGGTTAACACATTCGGTAATGCACTTGGTAGGTCGCTTTCTAGCAGGTTTGGACCGGTTCGAACTCCGCGTCTCTTGCTACTGAAGTTCAAAGTTACTTCATAGGTGATGGTGTCTTGCTTTGGATTCCATCCCAGACCGAGCACTCGTAAGTTTTCGTCAGTTCCTTTTAACATTATTAGTCCTTGGTCTGAGCTTTCAACACTCTTTTCTGGCAGGTCCAATTTTAACAACTCTTCTTTTACGCGAGGTTGTGTTTCGCCACTAAATTGCCAGCACTTTACAGCAAATCCTCCTTTGGCAAGGATATCCTCGGCTTCCTTGGCAATCTTTAACGCGTCGGGTTTACTTGGACGTGAGTCAATCAAATCATCCACGTAACTGGAATGTTTTAGGAGATTTGCGGCTTGTGGACTAACCTCTCGATACAACTCCGCGGTCTTGTAGAACGCTTCTGTGCTGATGGCGGGGGCTGGTGTATCACCCATATTGACTCGTTGTATTACGTAAATGTCCGGTGGGCGATGCTGCTGTAAATCTCGCCATAGGAAACGGTGGCAATGCTGTTCCAAGGCCTTCAAATAAACTGAGTTGAACATCTTTCGAATATCTCCGATTAGCGCTACTCTTTCTTCTCTCCAACGTAGAAGAATACCAACCAAGTTGTTCATGTAGCTGTCTGGACCTTTTGCGAGACAAGCATTTAATGAAACACCTTTGTGCGTTTGGCTGGAGTTGAACACAATTCTCACGGGCGTAGAATTGGAATGCGGGTTTACAACTGCTAAATGGGAGATATAGAACACCGGGCCAGTCCAGCTCTTTACTTCTTCGTATGCTAGTTTTCTTGCTACACAACGATCGACCATATCGTCCATTTGGCTCTTGTACGTCTTAGCCCATTGGTCATCTTTCTTAAGCGTTCTTTCAGTTCTTTCTAACGTAGCAAGTGCTGTGTGATAATTGTCGGGTAAACTTTGTGGATCTACGAGCCTGGGATAACTGGTTATCCAGCATTGGTTAACTTCGTCGTACTCGAGGTTTTCTTGAATCAGTTTTAATTCCTGTTCTTCCTTGAAAGAGTAAGTGTGTCCGACAGTAGGGCACTTATTACAGCGACATCCACCACATTGTGGAGAAATTTCTGTGGCAAGTTCTTCTCCTTGTATAAAATTGTCAATCTGGCTTTCGTCCTTTCGGTGACTATAGGAACTCGATACATTAACAGAACATTCTCTGGTATGATTGGGATGGAACTCTGGATGTGAGTCCAAGCGTGTCTTGTATGTCTCCACTTTCACGTTAACATCGTGTATTTTCTTTGCGAGATTGGTGTCATATCTTGTTTCTTCGATCAGATCTGGATGGGCGCCTTGGAGGCAAATCCCCAATGCTCCATTCATGATACTTAGATTGTCGCCACATCTAGCTTCTTCTTGCTTTGGATGGAGACCGAAGTAATCACAGCCCAGAAGGACATCCACGTGTGTTGACTTTCGCTGGAGTGTTTCAGGATCATATTCTGGAAATAACTTTACCAGGACTTTAGGATCCAGTTTGCTTACTTGTCCAGTAATTCGCTCCATGCCAAAGGCCGTAATAGTGACCTTCTTTCCAGCACTTGTGTTGATTGGAAACTCGTATTGCCACGTGTTGTACGTTTTCTCGACATTTCCCATAGTTGTCACTAGAGGTGTGCGTCGGATCGGATTGACCTCTCTCAATCCGATGGTTTGTCTAAGTTCTCAATCCGAATCCGATCCGAAGATGAAAAAAGTAATCCGATCCGATCCGAAACAATGTTTATAAAATCCGATCCGATCCGATGCTAAAATTCGTAATCCGATCCGATCCGAACTTAAGTTGTGTACGCTGTACAGCGTGCGTTAATTATTATGAACGTATTTTTTCATGATCATAAACGACATATTGGAAATAACGAATTTCTAGCAAAAATAAGCAGATACGAATCCGATAAAAATTGCAGGGCGATATCACATAATTATGCCTTATAGCGTTCACATTTACAGTACACAATAACAGCAGTTTATATTTTATTAGAATTAGCATAGAAAAAAAACCCAACTAGTCAAAAATGTTTTATTCAGTATAATAAATCATGAGCTTGAGCTAGGTTTACATTTTAAAACATCTTAAAGTTTATCACTAATAAACCTCATTGTCAGGCTTCATGATACATAAACCTAACAAACCAAACAAAAAAACACAACATTCCTAAATTTCCTATGTATCCAATTCCCGTACGTAACTGAGAAATATACGTCCAAAATCCAAATAACTCAAAACTCTTTTTAGAAATATAAAGTAGCAGAATTTTCTCGAAACGTTGTGCTGTTTTTGAATAGCCGAGGCCCGAGGGGAGATTGGGTGGCATAATGGCATTCGTTATTCGCGATTTCGCGAGCGAGCAAAACGTTACTTTGACTTTGTAGTTTGTAGTTTGTATGGACTATATGGATTATGGAATTACTTTTATGCTCAAAGCCATTTTGAATTCTGATGCCATTTGTAACGTAAAAAGTGGAATACAGCTGCAGAATATAGAACTTTCTCAATTTGTAAAAATATTCGAATAATTCGACGTGATACAAGAAAAATCAAATCCGAACCGATCCGACAAAAAACCTGCAAAATCCGATCCGATCCGACAGAAACAAAACGAAATCCGATCCGATCCGAGTAATTTACTGTCCGAATCCGATCCGAATCCGATCGGATCTGATCGGATCGGATTCGCACACCTCTAGTTGTCACGTCAAGAGAGAGTTTTTTAACTTTCTTTGCTTTGATTCTTTCCGCAGCACGATGAGTGATATAACTTGCGTTAGAGCATCCAGAAGACGGACACTTTTCTACCACTGTCGCTAATGGTCGCTTGGTGGATAGGGTATAATGCCATTGAATCACTTTCTACGGTATAGGATGCTAATTCCTTGTTCCCATCATCTCCAGTTTTCGATTTCTCCCCAGAATCTTTTGGGAGCTTTGGTGGGATGCACAGCAGGGAATGATGTTGGTCACTTCCACATGAGGAACATGGGAGTTTTTTGGGGCAGTTAAGTTTCCTATGATTACCAAAACATTTGAAACAAGCGTTTACCTGCTTCAACAACTCATATCTGCCATCTTTACCGCTGATGGACAACTTCTGGAATTCTTTGCACTGTTCGGTGGTGTGATTTATGGTGTCTTTTCTGTGGGTGGGGAAAGCACACTTGTAGTAGGTTCTTTGTCCGTGTTTTGCACCTCTTTCACATGATAGGTTTTGCTGTATCCTCTTGCATTGTCATTTCCTCTTTTCTTAGAATGCTGATTCTCTGCTAAACGAGCCACAACTGAACGTTCTCTGTCTAGGAACTTCATTAGCGGAGTAAATGGTTGAAGCTTCTCGGCAGACGATAAATCACGATACTTTCGTCTCCAGTCGACTTTAAGATGGGTAGGTAACAAATCAGTTAGGTTGTCTACATCTCGCATGGTTAAAGTGTTTAGCTGGTTGAGCTCTTCCAATTGACTGTAGGCAGATTCAACTTCATCCACTAATTCAACCAGAGCTTTATAATCTTCTTCTTTTACAGGTTTTAGCCTTTGAAGATCTTCCAAAGCAGCTTGTATACTAGCAGTAGTATCTCCATAGTGACACTCTAGCTTTTCCCACATGATGTCGTAAGCTTCGGGCTTGGTGACAAAAACAGATTTGATGCGGTGTTTGGCTTCTCCTTTAACTGAGTTCTTAAGTTCGTGTGCTAATGCAGTTTTATTATAACTTGCAGACTCAGCCATTGACTTCCAGACTGCCTTGAACTCTGGCCAGTCTTTCCTAAGTCCGGAGAATGTGGGTAGGGCCATCCTTTTTAGCCGAATGGTGGAATCTTCGTGGGAAGGTCTTGTATTAATCAACGGGACTGTGGGTTGATGTCCAGATGGGGTTGTATACATAGGACTGGTTGACAAATTGCTCCTGGACTGATTGTGGTTGCTATAATAGCTGGATGCCATTCTTGGCAGATTTGATCCTATTGGCATTGCAAATGGAGGGAAACCTGTTGATAAATTTGTAGGATTCTGACATTGCTGAGACAAATGCGTTTGTCCCGATGTGGAACTGCTTTCCGAATGAAAGGTGGTAGAGGGAATGAAGGTTTGAGCCGATGTATTCAAGCAAAAACCCGTACTGGTCCCAGGTAAGGTTGGTAGGGGGGTGTTGGCCTTTGTAATGTTGGTGGTAACTTGGGTGCCAAAGGGACTGGAGTAATTAATGGGGGGAGCGTTAATTGGCAACATAGGTGGAATTGTGTTGGTCTCGATAGCAGGGGTGTCAATAATTTCAGCGTGGGTTGCAGTGTAAATGGGCTCAGGGGGGATATTGGTGTTGATTACCGAGGGGGAAGTGGTGCTGATGGTCTCAGGGGGGGTGTTGGTTTCTGGGGGGGACATGGTGTTAATGGTATCCGTGTCCTCAGGGGGGGTGTTGGTGTTGATATCCGGGGGGGTGTTGGTGTTGATGGTCTCAGGGGGGTGTTGGTGTTGATTTCCGGGGGGAGACATGGTGTTGATGGTCTCAGTGTTCTCAGGGGTGTGTTGGTGTTGATTTCCGGGGGGAGACATGGTGTTGATGGTCTCAGTGTTCTCAGGGGGGTGTTGGTGTTGATTTCCTGGGGGAGACATGGTGTTGATGGTCTCAGTGTTCTCAGGGGGGTGTTGGTGTTGATTTCCTGGGGGAGACATGCTGTTGATGGTCTCAGTGTCCTCAGGGGGGATGTTGGTGTTGATCTCCGGGGGGGATACGGTGTTGATGTTCTCAGGGGGGGTGTTGGTTTCAGAGGGGAGAGTGGCAGTTTCAATGTGTAATGATTTAACAAATGCTTGTTGCTCATGCAAAAACAAGTTTATCTTTCTGATGCAATTGTAAACTGCTCTGATAATAGCATCGACATCTTCTTGGATTAGGTTAACTTGCTCTTGTGTTTCAATCGAGCCAAGTTTTGCCATGTTATCACATATTATGTTCAAAATTGACTGTAGATCATTTTTATCTAGTTGTAAAGCTGCCATATTCACATTTTCCAGTTTGAAACTCTCATCAACGACTGTGATTAGTTCATGAATTCTACAAATGTCATTCTTTAGGGCAACTTTGACAGGCCCAGCACTTTGTCGTCTAGCTTTTTGTTCGATTGTTGTCTTTACACTAACAAATACACTCCTAGCTTCTTCATAGCACCTTTTTACATTGTCTCTGTAAGTCATAATGTCTTCACCATCAACTACACGGTGTTCAGCGTATTTTTCGTCAGATACAATGAGTTCGTATTCCTCATTTATAACGCAAAAATCATCAAATACCTTTTCAAGTTCGAACATTGAATCCTTTAAAATATCATATTCACAATCTCTGTTGTAGGCTCCGATCAGACGCCTCGCAGCGACAGTGACCGCCATTTTAGCCTTGCTTCTTTCTTGTTTTTTATCTTCAACATTCATGGCTGATTCCTGGATTTGTCTTCAAGCAATACACAAGTTTTGGGCTGCAAAACTCCTTTGTATTTAGGCTTCTTCACAATTCTGGAATGCCACAGCGAACGTTAGTGTTTTACTGTACTGGGATTGCCAGTAAATGAGGCGAAAAACAGGTTTCAACTCACTTTAATTATAAAATATACGGAAAATTACAAAATAGTAATTAGTGGTAAAACACTGTTTTCCTTCGCACGCCATATTAGCTCTCATGCGCATGCTCTAACAAAACGTAAAAAACATCGTTCAAAAGGCGATCGCAGAGATTATTGTCTACAACTTTACTACAACCCAATACACACACTAGTCCCCAGTCTCTTCTCTTCCTTTTCACAAATTTAACTGCTGTAGACCTCTTGCAGAGGATGTTTGCATGTTATAACGGTTTAACCTGATCACAATACCTACACGTATTATAGTAATAAGCGAAAATTGCAGAAATTGCTATTTATTTCGTTGGAAATGGACCATATAGAAATTGGAAGAGAAGGGACTGGGGACGAGTGTGTTGCCATAACAACCATATAAACAAGCCAAATTGTTGGCTTTGTTGCACCCACTAAGTGTGCCAAGTTTCATTGAACTTTATCAAACGGTCACCAAGATATCAGACTTTCTTGTTATTGCCATTATCTCAAGTCACACTAATGACGTCACAATTCAACATATAGAAAGTGCGATAACTTGGGAATGAGATGAGATATGAAAAACTGGAAACGTCATTCTTCATCATTCCAGCAGTACTTTTTAGAAAAACAATAAAAAAGGAGGTAAAATTTCGTTGCATAGGCACTTTAAATAATTTCAATGTGCTCTTTTCAGTGGTCAAGTCTATTTACACGAAGCTCGACTGTGTCCTATTTAATCCATCTTAGGGACCGGTCATTATTTATGGTGGGGGGTGGCACCGAAGAGAAATGTTTTTCGTGGTAAAAATTTTGCTGACCCAACCATTAGAAAGTCGAAAATTTGATTACCCAACCTCAAGTATCAATTAAAAAATAAATACCCACCGCTGGCCAAAAACTTTACAAAAAGATACCTTTACCGCTTCTGTGATATGAGTTTGATAACGGCTTGTGAAATATTCTGCAGTCTAAAGTTTCATATTGTCTGCACATGTTGTTTCTTTGGAGACACCATTTGTCTCCCATGCAAAACATATCGGAAAATGATCAAGATAATGAATCTGATTGATTCACATATTGTATCTACATATGACTGTTGACATTGCTTTTTACTCTCCAAAATTTTATTGAGTCATGCTTTGGAAATGACAATATTTTTTTATTACCCAACCCTTGAGTTGTTTTGTTTTTCATTTACCCAACCTTTTACTCACTCAAAATTTTGTTTACCCAACCCTTTTCTCTTCGGTGCCGCCCCCCACCATAAATAATGACCGGTCCCTTAATAAATATCAACACATACATATCCATACATAATCTCCATACAGTTATGCCAAAGCAGTCAGTGTAGAAACATTCAAGGCGAGCAATGTGCATATACAGTTATATCAAACTGACTGCTTTAATATAACTATATGGAGATTATGGAATATGTTTGTACTGATATTAAGTAGGACAAAGTCGGGCTCCCTGTGGTCTATTTCTACATTTTGTTACTCGTTCCCGGTCTCCCCATCACAGATGGTTCATCTTGACGGTGTCCGTTCTCCACGTTTATGTACAGACAAATTGTAAGAAGTATATAAGCGTCCAGGTCTGCAGTAAAAATCCGGTCGTTGTGTAGAGAGGTGTGAAGAAAGAGACAAAGCACGGTTTGTAAACGCGATTCTGTAATTCACCGCCCCAAAACTATTTTAAATACACTGTATGTACAACGAATATAACAAACCATGCGTATGTGTTTCCATATTAAACATCTAGGCTAGTGTAGCATAAGTCGACGCGCAAGGCATAACTAATGATTACATATTTGGGATAGCAGTTTGAGCGGATGGTAGCGGCGGTTGAGATGGTGGTAAAATATGACCACCTTTACGTGATAAAACTGTGATTTCATCTTTTAAAGCATCAATTTCCTGTGCTTGTAGTTGTACAAGTTGAATAAGACGATGTCTTTCTCTGAGATCTGCTTTCCTGTTACCACTGTATTCAGCACCCTAGAAATATCATGGGAGTCAGATATGGCGGATCGTTGGCATACGTTTCTTTGCCCTATTATTGAAGGCTAGTTTCCACTCAGGAAAATTATCCGTGGATTGGAACGGACAAGAAAATTTTTCTTTGTCGTGTGAGCTCTGGGTTGGAACTAATAACTTTAACACCAAGAAAAATTTTGTCCGTTCCAATCCATGGATAATTTTCCTGAGTGGAAACTAGCCTTAAGGTGGCTCCCTACAGTTGTCCCTATTTGCCCAACACCTCTGCAGTACAGGCATATTAATGCAGATCGTGCATTCTTTTCTACTTGGAGGCAATATCTAACATCAGTGGAATATTTAGAACTCGGTGTTGACAATGTCGCTGTTACCATGGCAACATGGCGAAGGTTTAAAACCTGCATATTATTATTGTTTTGATTTTGTCAACTTTTCGATTTATTTGAGTGCCATGGACAGCCAAGAATATTGTGAAGGATCAAATCGATGAAAGCACAAAACCTCTAAGGTTGAAGCTAATTGAATCCTGCCGTTTACTCAATCAATGAGCTGTAACAGCTTAACAGGTGGACGTGTTTTTTTGTTTGGGTTTGCACTTTTTTGCTAAAAACAAACAAGGCGTTTTGCTATGAAACTGTGATATTTTTTCGGTTTAATCACTTTAATCTTGTAAACGACTTTTTAAAAGGTTTATTAAAAGTTTGTGTATAATTTAGCAAATGTTTTACAGTTGATAGTAGTATGTTTTAAAAAAATTAAAAAACATTTTTTCGTCGCTAATTTTTTGGTCTAGGGATATTCGTATTATATGTAAAATTGCTGTACGGACTCGCAATTGATTTGGCACTCAAAACGAAGGATAAATTAAAAGCTTTTTTTTCCGTTATAAACCTTTCAGAAATAGCATTTAAAAAAAGGTCAATTTTTGTTTTGTTTTGATCCTCATGCTACTGTAGGGAGGAGTTACATCAAATATTTGAACATTGCTGTATAACGCTGGGCCAACATTCTTGGGTTCGTTTCAACAGGCCTTAAAATATTCTATAATAAAAAGGGGACTTTCACATATTGTTTCATGTTTCCAAGATATTTTGTGCGCACAAAGAGTTGAACATACCAAAGATTTTTGTTTGGCATCCAGTTTCTGCTCCAGTTCTTCTCTTTCTTGATAAAACAACGTGGAAGTATTCAATCTGCCAGTGTTCTCACGCGTTCGCTGAGTAAGCTTCTGTTTGTATACTTGGATCTTTTTCTAAAAGCATATAAAAATGTTGCAGGTGCCAGTTTTTCACATACGATACTGCAGATTTATAAGATCTACTTTTTAAGACAACGTATTTTTAAGACATGCAGTAATGGCGACGGTCAAGAAGGATGATCAGTCTGGACAAACTTGGGAAAAGATCATTCGTTTGCGTATGAACGCGACAAACAGATCATCCGTCAGATAAACTACTAAGGCAAGCACGACGTAGATACTGTAGTTCGTCTTGACGAATGATTCGTCTGTCTGTCCGCGTTTAAGGCCCATCTATACAATACTAGACGTATACGATTCTTATCCTGGCGTATGTACTCGAATAAATCCGTGTAAAGATATCACATTTCAAATTTCGCCATAAACTGATGAACAGGAATAGTGGCACAGAAAAAGAAGGTACAGCAGAAGTGTAACTTGAGTCGGTTCCTTTATTGTTTTACGTCCACGAAAATTTTAACTCGCTCACGCCATCCTGGCTAGTACAACCGGAAGTTTTTATCAGGTTTTGGTAAGTGCCGGTTGTACTAGCCAGGATGGCGTGATTGATGACGAATTGCAGAACAGACGAACTATTCTTCCTTTGCCCAAGTTCGTCCAGAGTGACCAAACGTCTCTAGTATAAATCTGGCCACATCAGTTTAACTGTTTCTTTCCATTTGAGGATGTATAACATCAGAGAACAGGTGTTGAGTAAATCAGGACGGTCTGCTGAAAGTCCAGAAAACAGTTATATGACAATGAAACTATACTGCGTGTCTTTCCTAAAGATTATGATGTTTTCAAGAAAGAATGCGCAAACGTTAAAAGGCAAAAAAACTTTTTAATTATGTTGTTCTTGTGGAAAACACCAGATTTTATAATTTGCATTTTGCATAGCTTTCAATCCATAATAACCACAGACCACAGTAATTTTTTATTGATATTTTACCTCCCACTTGGCAAGTTCATTGGCATTCTGTAATTCTTGCTGACGTAATCGTTCTTTAAGTTCCTCAGCAGTTCTGTTAACAGTGACATTTTCCAATCTTTCCAAATCCACCAATCTACCAAACTTCAACATTTGCATATTCTTTACTTTCTCTTCAAGTTCACTTATCTGAAAGAAAATGTTGTTTTTGTGAACATTATCAAAACGCCGAACGATTGGATTGGCCCGTTGTATGAAAGTCATGCAGACTGCGCTGTCTGCCGAATATCGACTTTCCAAAATTGATTGTTTATCAGTATAAGCTTTTCTCAGATTTAACTGTTCGTCGACTCCGATTCTCTCAACACTATACATACAGAAATCCCTAAAGAATCAGGGGAAGTTACGAGCAGACGAATCACTTGAACAAAATTTGGTTTAGAAGTGAAAATCCCAAAACCACTACTAGGATTAAAAGTTGCACCCAGGTTGCTTATATAATGGGCAGTGAGACGACTATTGGCGCGCTGATCAATGCAAAGCATTGGTAACGAACTCACCATTGTTACCATCGGGAAAAGCGAATACAACTGAGCTGAAAGTTTTGTAGTTACGTTTTGACGAAGATACAGATATCGAAAAAATATCAAATGTCATATGAAAATTTAAATACATTCAGCTCCTATATTTTCAGGCATTTGTGCCAAGATATGATTTTGGTTGGAAGCTGTATTCTAATTGGCTGAAATCGCAAGTTAATTATGCAAATTTATATTGCGTACTTAATTGCCAATAATGACTTTTTGCAAGATTCCGCTGGCCTAGCAGAATTTTTGTGTAGTGATGGATCAGGAGGGCATGTAGAGGAGACAGTCACACGTCGATCAGCACACAATAAGCACCTTGCTATGAGCGCCGTTCACAACCATTATATGAGCGCAAGTTACTGAACATGGTTTTCATAGTCTCCCGGTGTATATGCTTCCACACGTTGTTTGTTCTTGTTTTGAGAAAATAAATAATTTAATTACCTCAGCTTCCCTTCCTTTCTTGTCACGTTTTAATTGCACGTGCATCTGACGATTTTCTCTGAATACCAAGAATAAATAATAAAATTATAAACATAAGGTAGGTGTACACTATCAAAGTCTGTGTTCACAGTAGGAATTTTGCATAGGTAAATTTTGCATAGAATTTGTTAGAAATGTTTTTGAGGGAACTGACTTCGTCTTAAGTCAGTTGCCTCAAACATTTCGTACAAATCCTTCAAAACTTAGAATTTACCTGCCGAGGTATGCAAAATTCCTACTGTGATCACAGAAACTTTTAGAATGTAAACCAGCCTATAGAGATGCAATCAAATTTCTATCCATAAACACTTTAACCAATCTGCTTTTCACCAACATATTTTCTATAAAGCAAATCTGCCTTTCACCAACATATTTTCTATAATTCTATAGCATTTATGTCCATGCATATATTTTCATTACCTAAAAAGTCTTTTCTGTTCAGCCTTCTCCTGCTCGAGTTCTTTTATTCTCTTCTGAAGACGTTGTTGATCAGAACTAACGAACACGAGACATGTGGAGAGATCGAGCGGCATCAGGTTGTTGATGATATATTGTATTTGATGAAGTTTTATTGTCACTACTACATCTAACTCGTTTAATTTCTGCTGCTTTTCACGCTAGTTGAAAGAAAAATATAATTTCATCCTCCCATTCTTGCATTTTTAACCTTAATCTTTTTCAATATCACCTGATATAAGGACCTCGTATACTTCTTTCAGACGTGGTATGATACATTATTTGATATTATAGTAAAAGTATTTGTGAAACTCATTATCAAAAGAAATCATGACCGTGAAGGAGTTTGGAGATCTGACACAAAATCATGCTGATTTACATAAACTTTAGGTTCAATTTTCTCACCAAATATAATTCAGTTATGTTGAAGAATACGAATGTTCTCATCAAGACGTTTCACAAGCCTTCGGCTCGAGTTTGTATATCCGAGACAACACGGCCGCTCATGTTGTAAATAGTACATACAGTTGCTTCTCAAACTCAAACTTTCCATAAATTTCCAAAACTCATAGGTTCAACAACTCGAACAACGAAAATGCCGAAAGATGTATTATAAGAAAAAAAAGCAAAGAGAAGTTGACTATATATACACTTAACTAAAAAAACTCCTCCACTAATATTTAAGCCCTTAGAATTCTGAAATGACCTTTCTCACAGTCCAAACATTTATCAAATGACCACTTTTAATCTCAAGTACGCCGATGATAAGAAAAGCAAGAAAGCGATGGGTTCGTATGTGATAAAGAAAGAAGATCCAGTCAAGTTAAAATGGACACGTCCAAGATCCCCATGAATGATTGGAGACAGAGGATTAAACAGTGAGCTCCATATGTACCTGGAGTGAGAACTTGAGTCAAAAAAAAATGAAGCCAAAGATGGAGCTATTGAACGTAAGTTTCAGTCCCTTTCTATTGTTATTGTCTGCGCGGTTTGCAAGGAGTTATCACGATTATTTTTAAATTTGCACGGTGACACCCAATATAATGAGGACGAACAGTTGGGAGACATAGACATGGTGGACGGATATTGTGAACAAGATCTGAGGGTACTAAATCAAAGACATAGACATGGTGGACGGATATTGTGAACAAGATCTGAGGGTACTAAATCAAAGACATAGACATGGTGGACGGATATTGTGATCTGAGGGTACTAAACCAAAGAGAAGATGCCCACGATTGAGTGTCGTCAGAGAACCAGAGCGACCGAGTCCGTCAAGACTTAAGCTGGTAATGTTATCATTTTCAAAACTCTCCACTCTTAAAATATTTACCTGAAAAGCTTCCAATTCTGATGTTGCAGCAATCAGAGCGGACTCGATAACTTTACATTTCTTATTTAGTGCTTCATGCTCTTTCTTCAATGCCTCCAACGCTTTCTTTTCTTCAGCCAGACTTTCTTCAATGTCCAAACGACTTTCTCGCAGCTGACATACTTGATCAAATAATGTCTAGAAAGATATCATAAACATCTTGATAACATGGCTTGCTGTACGAAATTCGAATGTTATGTTTTCAAGCTGTTAAAACACAGGCAGTGAATCTGTAATGTGTAAATCTGATTATCCAAGCCGTGCCCTACAGTAGGAGTAAGTGATGTTAGTCTCATCAGCACTTTCCAGTATACAAGTCGCTATATCAGTTAGAGCGTTAATAATTCTATATTTTTATGTGTGAATTTGTTTGTTTCACTTGTAGAAACTGTAATTTAGCCGAAAAGCAAACTATAAAAAAGGAACGTGGTAGAAATTATCGTCTACCTGAAGTGAAGGTAGGGGCCAGGGGGTGCTACTTATTTGTCCTGCCAACTGAAAATTCGAGGCCACGCAATCGAGCAGTGCCTAATCACAGAGCACAGCTAAGGTGAAAGAGTTAGTTTAGGGTGAAAACTCTCGAAACACAGAAGAGGAACAAGCGCAACTTTACTTTCACGAGTTTTCAAGCAGAGTACTCTCCAGCTTTCGTATTAACTCGCGGTAATTACATATCCCACTAGTGCTTACCTGATCACATCCTGGAGGACAAATACTATCATCCAGCGTCTCTTCATCAGAATTGCTCTCTTCACTTGATGAAAACTCTTCGTCACTATCATCATCATCACTGTCATCATCAGACCCGTCACGTGACTCATCTTTCTTCTTAGCTCGCTTGATTTTCTTCTTAAATACTCGTGTCAAAAATCCTTCAAATTTATTGTTCTCTCCGATCATGGAGGAGAATGCGGAGAGGAGAGATTTCTCTTGTTCCTGTAGTTTTTCTATTTCTTCTTTCTTAATCTCCAACTTCATTTGACAATCGTCAACCTGTGGTTATTGATTGGAAGATAAAGTCGAGAAACAAAAAACATTTATTTAGACTGAAGTTCGAAACTTCTCTCCCTAGAGGTCCAGTAAGGTCCATATCTAAGTATACTCCGGAATATCCGAAGAAAACCTAGCCTCCTCTGCAGGCAACTCGGCAGACAAAGGCAGAATTACGCAATACTTACAGAGAAATGATGGCGGTAACAGAGGATCATGAGGGAAAGAGTTTTCCCCTTACTGCCACACCCCTAAATTTGCTAGATATTTCGCCGTTGTTTTCCACCGGAATGATATACCTCTGGTCTAATTGATACACTTTGGGTTCGAGCCTCAGTTCGAACATTCAAAACTAAACATTTTAGATAGAGTGATTCGACTCCACAACAAGTTTCATTAAGTTTCATTTATCTAACCCATGACCAGTCGACAGACAAAATTTACGGCAACAATAAAATGATAACATGAAGTATCACCTTGTCCTCCATTTCTTCTTGTTCATCTTCCTTGGTTAAGACTCGAGTTGCAAAGGTATATTCTCTCTTCTCAAATTCTTTAAGCAACATTAATTCTTCAAATAAAGTTACATGTCTAAAATAATAATAGAATATTCCGTTTAATTTATAAAAAGCCTCAGCCATAACTGTGAATCAATACAAAAAGCTGCCTCAAGTGGTTAAGGAACCTGGTGGCAGAGTGGTGGGGCCCCTAAGATCCATTCAGAGTGCCATTTTCTCAAGACAACACAGGAAAAAGTGCCCTTTTCTATTCTAATGGGAAAGGTACCCTGAAAACGTATAGTGCCCCTGACCATTTGTATTTATGGTACTTTTTTAGGGCAATCTCACTGGCTCTAATGGACATCTCACTGGCTCTAATAGCCTAAATAAACATATCGCTTTTCTTTGTCTGTACCTAAGATCAGCAGATTGTAACAGAATTGTTTTGCTTCATTTTTTTATTTTATCCACATTATCAGCTTTAAATAAAAGATGATTCACCTGACTTAACTAAACCAATAGGGGCAGTAACTAAACTCTACATAAGTAAAATAAAACACATTGACCAAACCTGAGTTCAGCGTTCTTTAATGTGACTTCATACTGAGATTTTTCATGACGTAAAGTTTTCACTTCACCGTCAAAATTTGTAAGAAGAAACTGAACTCTCTTCAGAAGACGATCTTGTTCGTATTTCATCCTGCATGAGATATAATATGAAATAATAAAACGTAAAATAGTTTATGTTATGACAAAATATAAAATTATATGTGTTGCAAATGTAAAATTTTATGTGTTGTTGAGATATTAGGAAGGGATTCCAACTACGGGTCGGTAACGCTGATCTATATATAATATGTACTCGCTTCCAACCAATCAGAGGGAACCTGATAGGAAACATGCCAACCAAAGCATAGTTAATTATGATCAAAGCGATAGACTTCTGAAAGTCTAATAGAAATAGCCCAAATTCCGCGCCCTGTTTATTTAATAGCCACATTTACTCACAGTGTTGTCGCGAAACGCAAACTGTGATTTTATTTCTCAAATAAGCTTAGTAGAGGCTGGCTTGGAACAAGACTAGACTGACATACGTTCCAAAGAAATCCTCCTCCGTATAGATTGGGCTGACAAAAAAATTGAAGAGCGCTGAATTTCTCAAACTTACAAAAACTCTTCAAAAGCTACGCCCAGAAAACATAAAATGAAATGTTTAAATAACAGAGTTTAATATGATTTACGCGACCTGATGCTGATGCTTTCAATACCTAAAATTAATGCTATGACGAGACGTTTTAGCTATATAGAGCAGGTAAATTCTGGAATGAATAAGATAAAAATGCTAGAATTGAAACAATGAATTAAACCATCCCAACTATAGCATTATTCTTTGTTTTGTTTACTACATGATGCAAGTGTGTCAATGTTTATATGGGTAGGCCCTATATGTATTAGCGTATATAGGATTATTGCCTAGGTATTTCGTCTATATATGCACGACACTATAAAAAATACCCATTTTCTTTTTAATATTTTTTAAATATAGTACTTATTTTTCTAAAGGTTGATAGACTACCGTGTTAAAATATCTTTAAATACCAAAAAGAAATCGTTTCAGAAACGTTTTGGACCAACAGTTGGTCAGTAAGCGTTTTGGACAAACAGGTGGTCGTCACTCCGATATTAGGGAGGTTAGGGTTTGACCATTAACCAATTAGATGCGTTCGATAGGTCAAATTAACCAATCAGATGCTCTTGATAGATCCAATTAACCAAACAGTGATGGTGGAAGTCAAATCTGACCCTCTCTATTATCTACAATCTGCTGCACGATAATAGTGCATCGTGAAATCAGCCTATATTCGCGTCAGTCTACTCCATGTATTAATTAACAAATAGATAAGATTTTGCCGTTGCCTGCTCAGTTATAGATACACAATATGACGTCATACTGTGGGAAGAACAAAAAAGTGGCTCACGAGCCGCCGAGGCGAGTGGGTCACTTTTTTGTTCTTTCAACATTATGACGTCATATTGTGTATCTATAACTGAACAGACAACGGCAAAATCTCATCTATTTGTTCTATATAATAAAAAGAAAAATCTAAACAGGTAAATACTAGCTTACTTTTTATCGACCCAAACATTTGGAAATTTGAAAAATTGGAAATTCACAATGCATCTGTCTTCTAATAGACCATATGGCTCTCGACCAATGAAAGCACTTGAATTCTTAACGTTATTATTAATATAATATTGTATGTATAGAAATACTTGCTGAAGGTCATTTACCGTATGCATTCCATACGATGTCGACGAATGGATGGACAACCTATTCACGGTATTAATTAAACTGTTTAGGGATGAAAGAAAGCAACTTACCTAATTTGCTCCTGTTGTTGTAACTGTAATTGAAGAGAAGAAAGTGATTCCTCGACAGTTTCAGATATTGTATCTGAAAGATGCGGATCTGTCTTAGTACTTTGACTTGACCTGGGTCGACCACCAGATAGTACAGATACATTGGAAAATGTACGATCACGGCCGCCTGCTGTGGATTGTGGTGGCTTTGACTGCAAGAAAAAGTAAATCAGGTAACATGCATTAAGCCTCGCTCAAACGAGAGTTGCAAGTGAGAGTTGGCAGGCACGCACGGGACATTTGAAGCTCTAGATTAACAAAATAAAGGTTTGATGAGTATTCCAACTATGTTTTAACTTCAATAGAATACATATAATGTTGGGAAAGTATTAAGAACAGCTAACCAAGATCTCGTGACTGCCAACTCTCATGCACCCTCATTCTCGTTTCATCCGGGCTTTAATGTTTTATGTGTCATTTCATTTTTCAACGTCACGAAAAACATCACAAGAAAATCAGCACCGTGAAATCTTGATCCCAACAATATATTATCGACCACTGTTATTGATGATTGTATGATGTATGCGTTTAATTTCTCTTTAAATACTTCTTGTAATGTTCGTTTGAGAAGTTATATCTTACATTTGAAGTCGTTTAGGCCTATTATAGCAACTTTAACACACTACAACGCATAGTAACTCGGCTAACTCATTAATAATTCACAAAGAAAAACAGAAAGAAAAACAGCAACCAAATCACATTTAATAAACTGCTTCTTGTGGACTCAGATGTGATACACTCTTCTTAACTAAAGTGTCATACTTGGCAACAGTTGTTATGAATCATAAAACAAACCTCAGAGACACCAAAACCGCCGAAACCACCACCACCACCATCATCAGGACGTTTGTCAGTCTTGTTATCTTGTTTTTTCTTGAAAGCGTACAGCGTTTCTTTTGTGTACTCCATTTTCCTTTGAACATAATGTATATTGTTATAATACATACTGTAAGCTTCATATCTATAAACTAAATATTAAAATAAGCGAAGAAAATTTGACAATTCAGAGACACTAGCCTGTAAACAGACTCTCAGAGACACAAAAGAAGAGTGAATTTCGGTTGTATAGTATAGTATAGAAGCAAATGTAAATTTCAACCCCTGGGACCACGTTCGTGGTTGCGTTCCTTGTTCCGAACAATCCAAATTGTTATTTATTGAACGTCCTCTGACTTAATATAGTAAAGTCAGAGAACGTTCAATAAATAATGTTTCAACCTGGCTGCGCATCCTCTATTTTTTCAATTCCAAATTGTGTTCCAATTGCGTTCATAACAGAATTAGACTGCGAAATGCAGTATTTTCTGAATAATACTATATATGAATACACGTTATAGAGTAAGTGATACCTTTCTGGAACTTCTTCTGGCTTCAGTTCAGGAACAATGGGCAGTGGTTTGTGAAGCGACACATCCAATTTAGACTGAATATATTTTAGATGATTGACGCACTCTTTGACCTTTGAAAAGAAAGTTGCAGGGCATTAAATTACTTGCACCTAACATACTTTAAACCACGCCCTCAAAAAGAAGAATGGTTTATCTCTTTGTCACTACGGCCTGGTCATAGCAGCCACGTATGTCATTTTCCTGTGGGAGAGAAACAGGAACTGACATGGCGTACTTTCCAAAATCGAAAAATCCAAAGTTCTACATGTCATCTTTAGTTGCATTTTTACAACGGCTCCTGGTTAGGTGCAATAAATGTATAAAATGTACACTCGAAATTGCCATCTACAAACCCCTTCAACAAACATTCTACATGGCTTGCCAACAATAAAACAAACACACAGAATATTGCTTTTCTCATCTAAAATTTACAGGATAATGTAGGTGGCCAATATCCATAAATTTTGGGAAACTTTTGCAAACCCTAAGGTACCTTGGTTCCAGAGGTTTTTTTCTCTTGTTAGAGACTTCTCAATGCAATGAAGACAGATCATTAAAATAATTAGGTACAAAGCAATATTAAACAAACAGCAGTGAACCATATACTGTACTGAGGGCAAAGGCTGCAAATTGTTTCTGGGTAATCCGGATTCCTTGTGAATACGTGTTTGTACATAATTTCAGTTTTAGTATGAATTTTTTTGCAGCGTTCCAACTTCCAATTTAATCACCTCTAATATAAATAATGTTATTGTTTTCTTTTGCAGTATTTTTTACATCGAAAATAAAGCTCACCTCCTCAATGATTCTTAACTTTCTATCTCTGAGAGCAAGAAGTCTTTTGTTGAAATTTCTCTTGTAGTAATGAATCTAAAAATAACCAGGTAATTTTTTTGTGAATAACTCGAGATGATGCTTTAATTACACCCTTCCAGAAAGTAATTACGCCTGTATTCTAAAAGCTCACTCACACTCAAAGAGTGGAGGTTCAATCTGAGCTTCCCTTGAGTGTCTGTGCTATTTTTGACTAGCTGGAGGGTTAGTGTCGTACCTTACCATGTGACAGCTCACCCTCCATTCAAAAACAGCACTGACAGTCAAAGGAAGCTCAGATTGAACATCCACTCTTTGAGTGTAAGTATGAGTGAGCTTTTAGAATACAGGCGTTAGCCTTGGCTATGGCGCCTCGTTTTCGTGATTTGAGATATTGGGTTTAGAGTCCTTTATTTTATTACAGATGGATACATTTACGACTTCATGAAGTTATATTAATAGACAATAATACAAAAGACCTTTATATTTTAGGTCAGCAGTAACAAGATAAAGGGCTCTATCCCGAAAACGAGGCTCTCTAGCATCAACTGTACTAACTGAACTGCGTTCATATACGAGAGTGGACGAATTGGGAAACGTAGCACGCAAATTCCATTTTCTTACACTGCAACTGTCTGGATTTAATCGGTACTAGTCTATGTGTCCCGTTTGAACTCAAAAGGTGAAATCGTGTTAGGGCCGACCTGTCTATATGAGAGAAGGGACAGAACGTTTGCTGGGACGATAACAGGGCAGAATGAATTGATCAGTCCCGTGTGAACGAATCTTGAGCCTCAGCCCAACGTCCTCGAACTTCTGTATAAAAAATGTAACTTATATAATTTATAATTATATGTTTAATACATAATTCTATATAATTTTTACCTGATCCAATAACTGTAGCAACTGCATAAGTTTGATTTCAGCATTAACACGTTGATCTTCAGGCACAACATAATCACCTGCAGTTTTTAACTTATAATCTCCAATATTGTCTTTAGCTTCTTTAATAGCATTCACATCTTTAGGATCTTGATAATTATCATCAGGTTTACTGCTGTTTAATGCATCCCACTAGTAAGCGAAAATCATGATTAGTTCACCCGCTCCAACATCATCACCAACTAAATTAGATAGCACAGTACTATACTATACTATACTGTACTATACTATACTGTACTGTACTGTACTGTACTGTACTGTACTGTACTGTACTGTACTGTACTGTACTGTACTGTACTATACTATACTGTACTATACTATACTGTACTGTACTGTACTGTACTGTACTGTACTGTACTGTACTGTGCTGTGCTGTGCTGTAGTTGCAAAAGTTTTAAATTACTGTATTATTCAAACCTATAGAAATCCACTAATTTGGTACAAGTTTATTAGCATAGTTTATTACCATAGTTTATTACCATGGCTAGCTTCGCCACTGCAGGACAGGATAGTACAGTACAGTACAGGGCTGGAAAAATGTCCGGCAGCGCCAGCAGCACCGCTGCCAGGAAATGTTTCCCAAAATATCTTTGCAGGAAATTTTCTTACATCTTGCAGGAAATTTTTGTCATCTTATACACTGGAATGCCATATAATTTACTTATTGTTTAAAAATTTCAAAAGCATTTTGCAACGTGATATTGTTTTCAAGTTGATAGTTCATCACAATGTGGGGCACAATACGTTCTCTGAAATCTACATAATTATGCAGGAAGTTTTATATTTGACTTACACAGGAAATTTTTATTTTTGGATTTTGCTGCCAGGAAGAGAAATATATTTTCTAGGCCTGTAGACAAGTCTGGACAAACATTTCATCACAGCTTGAAAGAGCATCACAAAATTAGTAATATTCCGAAGTGTCGTTGCAAAATGTTGTAAAATGAGGATAATATAGCCCTGCGAAGTTTGCCGTTTTTCAGTCATTTTGTATTACGCACAGGAAATTGGTAATCAGTTTGATCATCTGATTATCAATTTCCATTTGTAATGCAAAATGACTGAAAAACGGCAAACTTCGCAAGGCTATATCACACAGTAGAGACATACAGAGACGTAACTAGTGTACCCATTTTTTTGTGCGCATGCTCGGCAAGTACTAGATGCATGCATCTGATTGGATGACGACCTGATGACGACTCACTTTAAACTTGCCGAGCACGCGCAGTTGATCATTTTTTCGATCGGTCGCCTGAAAAAACGTGGGTACATGATAACGTAATCTTCCGCAGTGTTTACAACGGTCAGTTACGTCTCTGTATGTCTTATCTACTCTGTGGCTATATTATCCGCATTTTACAACATTTCAAATGACGCGAGCCAACAGATCACGACACTTTTGTATATAAAAAGAGCGTGTGAATTAAACAAGTCACATATTATTAGCACTGATGAAGATCCGGGCTTACGGATTGAAAGCTTTGCAGTAATAAATTTACGTGGTGTTTCCACAAACAAAACCTATTATATTTTATCACCATGCAAACATACAAAGAACTTATTACAACATTTCGCAACGAAACTTCGGAATATTACTAATTTTGTGATGCTCTTTCAAGCTGTGATGAAATATTTGTCCAGACTTGTCTAGATCAAAATTTCACTCAAAAGGGGAAAGGTCTATTACTGCGCGTATTCATGCAACAATTCCACCAGATACGGATTTTGTAATGACGTCATAATGTCAGTTGACCGAGTGTGACGTCATTTGTAATTTCTAAGGCAACATCACAGAGTAGAGACATACAGAGACGTAACTAGTGTACCCACTTTTTTTGTGCGCATGCTCGGCAAGTTACTAGATGCATGCATCTGATTGGATGACGACCTGATGACGACTCACTTTAAACTTGCTGAGCACGCGCAGTTGATCATTTTTCGCCCGGTCGCCTGAAAAAAAGTGGGTACATGATAACGTAATCTTCAGCAGTGTTTACAACGGTCAGTTACGTCTCTGTATGTCTTATCTACTCTGTGGCAACATGTTACTTTAACCACAGTTCATTAAAACTGTTCATAAACTGGCATGCTTCACACATTAATTTAACACATTATGTTAAACTGCAATGTGTATCAATGTACAATGTATGTAATTTTTAAAGTGTGTCAAATTATCAACGATCAGTTTTACACAATCAGAAATACCAATAATTTCTAACGATTCTGATTGTCTACCAATAAGACAAAAATCGGCTCTGATACAAATAACCCTTCACACACATGATCTTAGAATGATCACTTGAACAATTCTAAGGAGTGTACTATGTGTACGTAATTATTGCTCATCAAAAATGCTAGCTTTGCTCGTGTGTATTAAATAAATAAAATATACCGTATCTAATATTTTTCTAAATGTTAGACTTACTGTGAGGACATTTTCATAATAACGGGCTTTTACTCTAACGGGATAAGGACGATTCCTGAAATTTCTTAAACATCCACCTTGTTGGTTGCCCCCATCACTAAAGAAAAATTATACAAATATGGTCTAGCATCATACTAACAAGATTGAAATCAATTACTACATAATAAGTTAAAAGTCACAATATATCACTGATGCAAAATAGTCAAAATTTGCTACTAATTTCCTGACGAAGGGTCTTCACTCGAAACATCAAAGTTTGTAACTAGGCATATCTCAATATTTGTAACTAGGCGTAAAAAAAATACCTGTGGTTCCGGTTTCATATTGTGAAAAAATTAGGGTCGGTAGGTCGGAAATAAATTTTTTTTTTAATATTTTTTTCATGGTTTTGGCGGTTTTTTGCTGGGCGATTTGCAGTAGAGTCCCAACATCAATATGGACGAATTTAGGCAATTTGGTTAAATAATTAGTGTGACAACAGATGCCATTTTGGCACGCTGTATGAGCAGCCCGCAACCACCTGGAGAAAATAGGGTTGCATGGTCAATCGTGTTGAAAAAATAATAGGGTCGGCAGAAAAAATAGAGTCGGTCAGGAACCGAAACCACAGGTATTTTTTTTACGCCCTACGACCACTCACAGCAACCACGGGAAAAATTAGTAACCTTGGCAACAACTGCTGATTAGCCACACACTTCAAATTATGTCCACTCTATTTTGTGCTATTCTGAAAATGTATATGACTGACAGATGAATACATACGTATGATGATCATATGACATAGTACCATCATTGGTCATGATTGATATGAATGGATTATTATTTTGACCATCATTATCAAATGAATCTAACAAGATTCCCAAGCCTTTCCAAGGACTGCTGCTGCCAAATACTGAACCTTCTTCCCCTTGAGTTTCTGTGAACCAAATTGCCTGAAAAACAGGGCAGATCGGGTTTAGCAGATTCAGGGACAAGAAAACTTTATCAAGCAACAAATTTCTTCCATAATGTGGAAGATGTTATCAGTTATGGCCCATTTCAAACACAACATATACTCAATCCAGTTGCATCTATAGTTCAACATTGGATGGTCCTGCAATTTCCCTATGTCACAGAATAGAGACAAACAGAAAGCCAACTCAGCCAAACAAGCATAACCGCTGGCACACCATGATTCGCAATGATTCATTGTCAAAATGATGTCATCAATGTTCCTAGCCAGTGTGGTTACGAGAGCCATTCACCTCCCCCCCTGAACAACTGCCATTCTGAATATTTCCAGGGGGAAAATGCCTCTCATAAGTGCACTGGCTAGAAACATGGTGATAGCACTGCAACAGCCAATAGTTACACCAAAATCATAGGCAAAACCAAGAAGTCGACCTTCTGTAAGGTTCCTATTCTGTGTCCATGTACTCTAAAATGTACCTATTTTTTCCAACTTATAAACATGAAAACTCTTGCATATTTATGCAAAAAGCCAAATCATATTTGCCAGGAAAGTTCGGGTTTCAATGGAAATGTTACAAAGAATAGATAACTACATGTGTGCAGTGAAAATTTCCATATTTCACTGGCAATTCCAGAAAGTAACTTATAAATTTAACTTATACATATCTATTATGCATTACAGTAACATCTCAAACTCACCATCCCATCAGCACCAACACGTCCTTGGCCAGTAACCTTCAAAGTGACTTCAATTTCAAATGAATCTGATGAATATTGATTCTTAGACCACATGTATCCTACAGAATGAAAATACGAAATGGGAAGTCAAAAAATAGTTCAGATAGATTAAAATATTGCATCCAAAATCCACACTGTGGTTTATTGATCTTGCACTTAAATATTTGTCAGATCTGTATGTTGTTGTATACATTAATTTTATATCTGCTTGTGTCTTGTGGGGGGGGGGGTTAATAGGTTTTCGGATCGTCCAATTTCACAGAAATAATTGTTCGGATTTCGGATCTGGCGAATATTTTACACACAGATTTGAGGATCTTATTAATACAGCGGATTGTAGATTAATCTAATATTTTGGCTCGGAGCTTTTAGCAGATTCAAATTTAGACAAGATCATTGTCGGATCACGGATTTTGCTTCAAAGTTAGGCGGATCGGCGGATTTGTATACCCCTGTTTTCAATTGAAATTTCACTCAATACATGGCAAAGACAGCCCACTGCAATACTAGATGATTTGCCATTGGACTCCCCATATTTGTATAGAAATAGACCTATCATCACTAATTTTTGAAATCTTAACATCAACCCCCTTAACAGCCCCTTGAGACTGTTGCACACTACTGATATATGCACTGCATAATTTATACAAAATTCTTGTACCTATTGTTAATAATTATAACAGAAAAAATACATTAAATATGAAAATACTTTCACTACACTTTTATGAAACTTAGCAACAGCCTGGCTGAATAATTTATATAAAATGTGGCGATAAATTAATATTCAATTACTAAAGTACCAGGTTTTAATAGCAATACAAACAATCTTTCAAAACTTTCAGCAACCTTTTTTGATAAAAGCTTCTAAAGTATTAAAGCTTAGTCCTGAGAACTTGAACATACATATGTAATCCGATATTGTATTTAACTGAAAACATTAATCCGACCGTTTTGCCCAAATTAGCAGCAAATATAGTACATAACAAAGTGACATTACAAATATACAATCAGATAAAACATATCGAGTTTATGTGTAAACCTCTTTTGTCTCGCAAAGAAGGCGTTATTCTGACTTGATCATCACTGGGAATGGCACCTATAATGTAAAAAAATGGCTTTCTATTAAAAGGAAACACAACGTGTACAAAAGACAAGGCTACGTAAACATATGCTAAAACAATAACAATTTGAACTGTGGTACTGTACTCACTGCCTCCAACCGTCCAAAATGGCACTTGCCCCTTCTTATTTACAAGATGCGGGCCCTTGAAACTGAATTTATATTCAAAACGGTTCACACGTTGACTGTCGTCGGCTAAATACTCAAAGAAACTACAAACGAGTAGAAGAACTCTTAGCAGCCAGCTTACCGCCATCTTGAAATTGAATGAACAATCGACCGAGACAAAAGCATCGTGGGAAATAGGAGATTTGTCAAGATCTGATTGGCTGAGAACGCTGCTGAGAACCTTCCGTGGTTTTCCCAGAGCCTAGCACTGACTTGTAGCGTCTCCAAAAACCTGGAGTACTGCTCGGATTCCTGTAGGATTTTCCGCCCTTTGTCACTGATATTTAGATTTTCCTTTAAAGTGCAGCCATCTCTTCTTCATCTCTTCTAGTAACGAGTCCATACCATCTCAGCCTGATGTCTACCACCCCACATCTTCTTATCTCTTCATTCCATATTTTTGGCCACATTCTGTCTTACTATTAGCCCGCGTGCAGCCCCAAGGGAAGACCTGCACGCGGGCTATCTTACTATGTGTCCATAAGATCTCAGCCTTGTCCCCCCCCCCTCACCCCACGGCCTCATTTTCTCACCCACGTCTTCATTGCTTATCTTGTCCTTCGGAGAAGACCCACCTTGCATCTCCGTTCTTCCTCCTCCGCATATCATTTATCAGTTCTCAAAGATATTGACTCTGGCGACATTTACACTGCGATGGATAACTTTCCGTAGCGACGTGCCGAAAAACGCCTACCGTGCCTTTTTAGTAACGCTATTTTCAGACAAATTATTGCAATGGAGAGATGTTGTTTCGCTCAACTTCTGAAAGTTGTACATTCCCTATCGGATAGGTGTTTTTTTCGCACCGCTACGGATAGCTATATATCCGGTATAATGTAAACGTAGCCCATATATATTGGCTCTTAATTATTTGAAAGCCAATAATCGTGAATTTAAACAGATTTTGATTAAGTGCATTATATTAGATTTGGCCCTGGCACTACAGAATATAATATAATGGAATATAATCGTGTTTTAAATATATCGCATCACAGCTTGAAAGAGCATCACAAAATTAGTAATATTCCGAAGTTTCGTTGCGAAATGTTGTAAAATGCGGATAATATAGCCTTGCGAAGTTTACCGTTTTTCAGTCATTTTGTATTACATTTGAAATTGATGATCAGTTTGATCATCACTGATTATCAGTTTCCCGTTTGTAATACCAAAGTGACTGAAAAACGGCAAATTTCGCAAGGCTATAGTATCCGCATTTTACAACATTTCGCAACGAAACTTTGGAATATTACTAATTTTGCTATGCTCTTTCAAGCTGTGATGAAATTTTTGTCCAGACTTGTCTAGATCAAAATTTCACTTAAAAGGGGAAAGGTCTATTGGTTACGAAATTAACCTATTGTCGAATACAGTTAATATTATATATGGTTACATATAAGTTTCACCCTAGTGACTGAGCATAAATATTCATAGTGTATGTAATTACACAGTTTCCTCTTAATCAGAGACAAGTCTAGCTTGCGTCCACGCATTACGGATGATCTTCTCAACCTTGGGTGCTTCGGGATGTTTTAGGATATGAGGAGCAAATGCTCCGTCTGGAGGCGCATCATCAGCAGGACGATGTGACGCACCGCTATCCTTATCTTCTGAGTAAATCTCGAGAATCTTGGCCCTCCAACAACAGCAGAATCTAGTCTCCTTCAGTTCCAAATCTTTCAGGAAACGATAGTCGATGTACTCTTGGTTCACTGCGGGGGAAAAAACACAATGACCTAAGTTTATAACAGTCCGCGCATTTTAAAATTATGTTCATGTAATGTGCGCGCAATTTAGTGTAGTGAAGAATAAGTTTTGCGTGACGCGCTGAAAGAGGGCATCCAATTTGGTATATTGGCACATCAATCAAATTGATCAAATGTATAATAATATTGAAATTGAAGCTACTCCGTTTCAGACATATTAATATATTTAGGAAATCATTGAGAATAGCCATGTGGTTTCTAGTAGGCTCCTAGCCCATTTCTTATATATATATATATATATATATATATATATATATATATATATATATATATATATATATATATATATATATATATATATATATATATATATATATATATATATATATATATATATATATATATATATATATATATATATATATTCCTTGTCAGTAAATGTAATATTTTGGGCGAAAAATATTTTTAAAACTAGGAGTTACTATCGCAAGGAAAATGCTGCCGATATGTACATGTAGGATGTGCTACAAAAAGAGCGTTTTTCACTGTATGTATGATTTATTGTCTTACACATCGTCGTTCCTCAGTTACCTTCGTACAATTATATCTTACATCTAATCTTATGAAAAGTATATTTTAATATACTTAACAGTGCGACTTTGATAGTTGACACATAATATAAATGATAAAATGTGAATATTATTGAATGATTTTGTCACTCGTACAACTTTTAATTTGGCTATTCAAACAATTGATTTAAAATAGTTGAATTTATACTTACTGGGATGTTATTGCTTATTGGGATGTTGAAATTATGTTTGTTTTAAATACATTTAATTGATATTCCATAAATTTATTTTGTATGATTTCATTGTCCTTGACGTTGTTCAAAATCATTTTGTATTGTATTGAAACTGTATGTCTATGACCTATGTTATGTACTATATTAACCCATTGAGTCGCATTGCACCCTGATGCACCCTACTTTGAACAGTATTTTACTCTGTCTAACGCCAGACGATTTTACTCGTCAAGGGGAGAGTGCTGGCGCTTAATGGGTTAACTGATCTATCTGCCCATGTGTCTAGCTAACCCATTGGGTCGCATTGCACCCCGATGCACCCTACTCTGAACAGTATTTTACTCTGTCTAACGCCAGACGATTTTACTCGTCAAGAGGAGAGTGCTGGCGCTTAATGGGTTAACTGATCTATCTGCCCATGTGTCTAGTTAACCCATTGGGTCGCATTGCACCCTGATGCACCCTACTTTAGTATTTTACTCTGTCTAATGCCAGAGTATTTTACTCTGTCTAACGCCAGACGATTTTACTCATCAAGGGGAGAGCGCTGGCACTTAATGGATTAACACGCCCGAAATCTGTACTAAAACTGCTAATTCTGTTTTGTGATTGGCACAGTTTAATCAAAGAATCCTCCCGTTGAACCAGAGCCTTCACGATATTTCAATTTATTATTAACTGAAGGCTCTGGAATCCAGGATAGCTTGCCATTGAATACAGTGCAATGCTTATATTTCTGAATGAATAAGATCATACTCAGAACAGTCAGAACTGCAAAACTATATTGTTAGAAAGAAGTTGAAGTTGTGAGCATTATTGTGGTAACACAGCCATATGTATATCAACGTATGTCAGTAGAATCATGTTTATAGGCTTTATATATACCTAAGGCAGTCTTATACAAGTCATATCTTATACAAAAGTCAGTTGATATGCTACATTACATGTAATTGCTGATAAGTCCATATATGCAGACAACAATCCACACTGGGTAGCTCTAGGAATCTTGTTAAGCCTGTTTTAACAACATCCCGCGTTTGTTTTTAAACTATAAACATCTAGAAATAGAACGTACTGAATACTACAGTATTATACACTCACCGCCTTTGGCTTTGCACATATTAAGTAACATAACAAACAAATAAACTAAAAGTTCATTTGCTTCTTGTATCAGCATATTAAAGGCATTAATCATTACTGTCGATTTGGTCGGGAATAGATCAGTGATTCAGTGGGTATTATAATTGCCGATATATTCTTGAAATCATATTGTTTCAATGCCTCTATATCGAAGTTTAATACACTAAAGTGACTAAACAAGTATAAACAGCAGATTTAAATATAAATGCTTTCATGTATTATAAAATATATCACCAGACAGGTAGACAGGGCACACAGCACGACTACATCACTATACGAGAACGAAATAAAGCCATCCTTACCTGAATTATTCAAAATATTGTCGATCATTCTTGCGCCAGAGACACAAAATAACACCGTGCTTTATTTACCCATTCATCTTCACAAATATTACTCGGAATTTTTATGGAAATTCGCATTATTTTATGATTTTTATATTTCTGTCCGTTTATAACAGTCGCCATGTTGTGAACAAACCCCCCCGGGAACAAAAAAATAATATCAGAACAGCTAGTTTTGGCCCGTCCGTGGATGACAGAATGACATAAATCGAGATTGTAGCGGCTATAAACTCGGCGGTCACGTGGTAAGCACACCACGTGTAGAGATTAGTGTGCTGCCGAGCTACGCTCGGCAGCAATAAACACCTCAAAACCATTAACTTTTAGTTCAGAAAATTACAAAGTTTCCCATAGACGTTATTAAAAATGTTCTAGTGAAACGATTTCATGATAAATAAGCGAGCAATGGGCTATTACATTAAAAAACCAAACCCCCCCTGTCGAGGACCTCTGCTTTTGGGGAATTTTACCCCTCTGGAATGCAAAAAAATCTGTGTAATTGACCCCTCTGGAAGAGACTTGAACCCCCTCTGGAAGGGCATTTTTGCTTTTTAACCCCTCTGGAAAGAGCATTTTTCTTCCATTTTTCCCAACTACCCCTCTGGAAAAAATGACTAATTTCCCCTTTGGAAAATGAGGTCCTCGACAGGGGGGGTACGGATATTAAATGTAATAGCCCAATGGGCCCGAAAGGACGGCTAAATTATGTTTTTGGTGGGACTTCAGTTTCATGGCTTCCCGCAAAGGAAGCCATTTCAGAGAGAAGCGACAACAACGGCAAACAACCGTCGCGACCAAATTTTGATAACTTTTCCTTCTGATTCAACATGTAGTTACTAGAAAATGAGGTTGGATCAACATTACTATCTGCCTTATCGATTTAAAGTTTTATGGGGATATAAAACCCAATACAAAAAGCATTTTAAAAGCATTAGAACTCAAGTGCGGACTTCTTGAGAATTCGCACGCGGCAAGCAAGCGCATTAATTCAATACACTTATTTCAAACCACAATATGTCTGAAACGAGTTGTCATTTTAAGACTAAATTGATGAAAATAGATATAACAGTGATTTTGGAGTACCCTACTTACTTAGTGTAATTTATTACTCGAAGTAT